>WSUA01000600.1:0-11136 GCA_019633455.1 Tulasnella sp. 419
CCCCTAACAATCAGTTCATTTTAGATCAAGCTCAAAGCCAATGCCAACAAGCAATCGATTATTGACTGGATTAATAGTGAATACTCGGGAGGAGGAACAATCACTCACGATTATAACGAGTCCAGTGTATGTGACGTCATAGCCCAGATCCCACTTCCCACTGTTTGTTCTTATCCAAATTCTACTTCAGTTCTACCACGGGTTTGCCGCAGAGTGCAGCCAGGACCTTTTGAATGCCCTCCGGAGCCACCGTGACATCGAGTACATCACTGAAGACGCTATCGTGCTTGAAGACTCCACAACCCTAGCTAAAGCAGAACTTGGCTCTGATGAAACCGAAGCCATTTCGGGAAGCGCTAAGCAACAGGGTACCGCTCCGATCGATTCGAACGCCACGTCACTTGGAAACAAGATCGGATCTGCGACCCGAGCCACCGGATCGCGCAGGCATATCGTTCAGGAAGACTCTACATGGGGTCTGGATCGCATTAGTCACAGAGGACCAGCTAAGCAGCCATACAAGTATGTCTATCCAGAGTCTGCGGGACATGGAGGTGAGTGACTCTCAGAATCTAGTCATGACTCTACTGATACGATCACTATCCTGGCAGTAATCATTTTCGTACTTGATACAGTACGTAGGCCATACTGTGGTTTTCTTCGGTTTGCCTGCTAATGTGTATCTAGGGCGTATACATCGAGCATGACGAGTTTGAGGGTCGAGCCAGATACGGAGTGACTTATTACAGCAGCGATGAAGATAAAAAAGGTCACGGAACACACGTTGCGGGCACTGCCATTGGAAAGACATTCGGAGCCGCAAAGAAAGCTAATGTTGTCTCTGTCAAAGTGCTCGGAGATAATGGAAGAGGTAGAACCAGCGTCATTATCGCAGGGATTGACTGGGTCGTACAGCAAACCCGTATGATTGGCAAAGTTACGATCATGAATATGAGTCTTTCCGGTCCAGTCAACATTGCGCTCGATGATGCTGTGAATGCGGTACGTGAAGCTACTTTACTGCTCTGTGTTGATGACCAACAATATTACTTGATCTTAGGCTGCTGAATCAGGTGTATTACCAGTTGTTGCTGCTGGAAATCAATCAGAGGATGCTTCAAACAGATCACCAGCTCGTGCAGAAGGTGCTTTCACGGTCGGCGCCATACAGGTTTCGGATGATCGGGCTAGCTATTCCAACTATGGGTCGTGCGTCGAGATCTACGCTCCTGGAAGCCATGTACTCTCTGCCGGCATTCGCAATCGCCAAGATACAGCCATCAAATCGGGTACTTCAATGGCGACGCCTCACGTCTCAGGTTAGCTTCTTACTTCTGACTGAGAACTCTAAATGACCTTCTAATCCACTACAGGAACATGCGCATTGTTTATTTCCGAGATCGGAAAACCTGTTCGGGTACCAGACATAGAAGGCGCAGTGATACAAAACTCGGACACGACCAAGCAAAACCTCAGAGTGGTCCAAGTTCCACTTTAACAAGTCAATAACAAGTTGCAAAATAGTAGTTAGTGGATCAAAGCATGTCATAGGTGTATTGAATTGAAATCATAATGTGAAATCATCTTCGAATTCGTGTGTCCCTGTGTGATCATTTTGAGACTGTGAAATTGCTGTAAAATATTTTATTGTTCCCGAGTCGGCATATCACGTGTGCTTCTATTTGAGGCGGAGCTGAGATTTCTCAAAATTCCACTTACGACTATCTCCTCCTCACCAAGGAGGTGTTTGATGGCTTCGCAACAAAGACCGCCGGCAAAGAAGTCAGCAAAGGTGATATATAGGTATAACATATCTGATGAAATACTTACACCTTTGCACAGTCTTCTGCTACTTCTACTCCTAGTTCAACTGGCCTAGCATTACCGGCATGGCCTTCACAAACTCGTTAGTTGTTGTTCTTACTTCAAGTGAATGGTGGATTAACAATGAGTGGCTCAGAAACAGCACTTGACTCCTCAACTCAAGCTCAAGCTACCTCAGCCAATGCTACTCCCACAAAACCACCGACAACTACAACGACTGCTTCATCCCAAGCAGCCGCAACCGCTGCAGCGGTAGCTCAAGCTGCTTCAGGTTATCTTAAGTGATTATCTCAGTCATCTTGCTCGTATTGCTGGCACGCTAAGCTTAGGACTCTCATTAGTTCAACACCCGCTTATCCTTACACCCAGTCATCCTACTATAATCCGGTCACGACTGCCGCATATTACCAACAGTATCAAGCTGCGAATGCAGCTGCAGGGACGCCAGGTGCTACAACTGGTGTAACTACACCAGGAGCACAAACACTTCCATATCAGTATGCGCAATACTATCATCAGCATATGCAGGCATACAATGCCGCATTGGCTGCTGCAAATACTTCAGGTACCACAACGGGGACCACTGCGACTACTGGCGCTACTTCAACCACTCAACCCTATGGATCACTTCCTGTTGTCACTCCTCAAAGAATGTATTCTACATCAACTGTCACGAGTACTGCCCCGAAAACAACCACAACCACGACAGCCACTGGTACAACGCCAGCAGCAACCACGACTCAAACTGCCACGAGTACAGCACCTGCTTTGCATACGGCTAATGTTGCACAATTGAATGATGCCTTAGGTAGCGCTGGCGTTGATCTCAGGGTGAGTGCTAGTATGTGCATTTGGGTTTTCGTGGCTAATGTTCATGTTTAGGCGGAGGAAGAAGCCATGGCACGCCAGGCACCTGGACAGACTACAACAGGTTTCATCTCCACTGAAGATCGCTCAAAGAAGCAAAACTTTTTGGATCCTCTAGTGCTAGGAGCAAAAGTCAAAGAAATATGTATGTTTTTGTAACATTCCTCAAAGCGAACGTTTCTCACATACCTCTTCTCATAGCCAAAAACCACGACTTGAAAGTCGCGGACCTAGCTGTAACATATATCGCTCTCGCCCTTCAATCTCGTCTTTCCACCATTGTTGAAAATACTATCTCGGCATCTGACCATCGAACACGTGCCCAATATAATCGACCGCCTGCATTGTATCCATTAGACGAAAATAGCATCAACTCGGGTGTGGAACCGACTCCTGTTTGGAATGAACTTGTGAGAAAGGATGTCAGTAAGCAGCTGGCAGTCTTGGAGAAAGTTGAGAGGGAAGAAGAGAATCGAATACGAAGGCGGAGGAGAGAACGTAACGAGAATGAGGCCGTAGGAATGGACGGTGTAGTGGGAGGACCGGGGGATGATGCAGCTGGGGATGAAGATGAAGATGGAGAAGGTGGAGGTAAAAAGAAGAAAAAGAAGAAAAAGGAAGGTCCTGGTATCACGGCACGGAATATGAGTGATGATGTGAGGAAGAAGATGAGTGATATGGTAGCGAATGATTTTGCCGGAGGGTTTGCGAAGAAGTATTCGTGGATGAATGCTGGTGCTGCTGGAGCCATAAGTACGGGAGGAGGAACACCAACTACTGCTGCGGCGAAATCAAACACTGCGTCAAGTACTACTACAAAACCTGCCACCACCACCGCCGCCGCCGCCACCACCACTACAACCGCAGCAAATGGTACAACAACCAATGCAGCATCGACCACGACAACGACGGGAGGAAGCTTTGTACGTCCATTCGTGTCATCCAGAGGGGGAGGTGGATCCAGTACGAATACGAATGCAAACTCCACTTCGAATGATGACGAACGACGGTTGACGCTTGCTGATCTAGTGTTTGTAGTGGGCAAAGAGAAAGGTCATGGTGCTGGTAGAGGGAGTGCAAAGATGTGGAGCGCCGCTTCGGGAATCTCACTTTAACCTTTAGCTGTTGTGAAGTAGACTATGTACTCTAGTAATCCTTTCGCTATTCGAAGATGTTTTTTGATGGTTGACGCGAGTTGTGGACTAAATAATCGTGAAACACTTTCGGGGCAGTCGTTCAACTGGTGAGATTTGAATGGTTGGTGAGGCTTATCGCTTCATGCTGATTGCTTAGACACGTTCTTAGATGCTCTTGAATTGGTCTGGAAGTTTGGAGCAGCGGAGATTGCAGGGTGTTGTGAGTTGATAGGTAGCTCATAGAAATCATTCAGAATTATGTTTTTAGTCCTTTGCTGAGCTCACTTTGCACTGCAGAGTCCGGATCCTAAGTCTCTCAATGAATACCACTGTCTCAAGTGTCCAACCATTCAACCACTTGGAAACACGCGAAGTTGTTTCAATACTTTCAATTCAATTCATTAATGGCAACAGATTGTGTCTGTGAAAATGGTTAAGACGGCACTTGAAGTACTTTAAGGTCGTCGTTGCTCGTGTCAGAGTTACCGACGACTATTCTCTCCACTACTGGTGGCACAATATTGTCTCCAAGTTCAGCAATATACAGCGCGAATGTTCCTGAACCCAATAAGAATGTCAATCAACATTCTCGAGTAGAACGAAGAAGCTAACCTGAGGCATGAGGTGCTGACATAGATGTGCCGGACTTATAGGCTTTTGCGTTGGGATCACCAATTCCAGCGGAGAGAATATGAGTCCCTGGAGCGTAGATATTGACACAAACCCCATAGTTGGAATAATCCGCACGATCATCTGAGAGCTTTATAGCACCGACTGTGAAAGCGCCTTCTGCATGAGCTGGGCTTGTTTCGGAAGCATCTGCTCTTCTGTTTCCAGCAGCAACCACAGGAATCACGCCTAAGGCAGCAGCCTAGGGTCCAGTAAGATCAATTTTGACCAAGAGAGTGACGAACATTATGATACTTGCCATATTAACGGCGTGATCAACTGGAGTCACATCGTCAGCTTCCACATGATGTCCGAAGCTCATATTCATGATCGTAGGTTTGCGGTAACGAAATAGTGTTTGGAATACAACCCAGTCGATTCCCGCAATTGTGGTGCTAGATTGACCTTTTCCTTCATCGTCATGTACTTTCACCGAGATAACATTGGCTTTCTTTGCTGCACCATAAGTCTTTCCAATGGCAGTGCCTGCAACATGGGTTCCGTGACCATTTTTGTCCTCGGGGTCGCCTTTGAAAGATGGACCATGACTCGCCCGACCTTCGAATTCCGAATGCTCGATGTATACACCCTGATGATTTAAATTAAATAACTTATCAGCCAACGATCTAAGATAAGCGCGATTTGGCCAACGTACGGTGTCAAGAACGAAAATGGTTGCTATGGAATAAGGGTTCCTTTAACACAGTTATGTAAGATTTGGTAAGCCACTCACCTCCATCGCCTGCAGACTCTGGATAGACATATTTGTAGGGTTTTTGAGCTGCTCCTTTGTGACTGATGCGGTGTAGACCCCAAGTAGCATCATCTTGAGTGATCTTTTTTGACTCTTCACTCGTAGTGTCATATTCTACCTTGTTGCCAAGTGATGCAGCGTTTAAGTCAACAGGTGCGATGACATGTGCTTTGGCACCTCCAGTGACATTTTCATCTGACTCCAATGTCCCTTTAGCAAGAGTTGTGGAGCCTACGTAAGCGATGGCATCTTCAGCTATATACTCGATATCACTTCGGTTCCGAAGAGCAGTCAGAAGTTCCTGATTACATCTTGCAGCAAAGCCGTGGTAGAACTAACCCGGAGAATATGGTTAGAATTATGTACGTATTGAGATGTAGCAACTGAGCTAGAAATTACATACATTGGATTGGTTATAGTCATGAGTGACGGATCCTCCTTCCGAGTGTTCGAGACTCATCCAGTCGAAGATCGATTGCTTATTCGCATCGGCTTTGAGCTTGATCTAACATAGGTGATTAGATTGTTATGATTTTAACACTTGATTTAGCACCGGCAGTGTGACTAAGGAGATACTATCCAGACTCACGATGTATGAACCTTCCTCCTTTTCGCCACGGACCTCGTGAAATGGGACCTAGAAGAGCAAGAGTAGGAATTATGGGTATTACGTAGTTATCTATAGGATATTGGCAAAGAAACCTGGGAGCTCATTTTGTATTAGAGATCGGCGCTGTAGCAAAGGAGGGTAGAATATGCCCAGCTCTATTTATACCAGCAATTTACACAACAGTAATCAATTTCTGTTCAAAAATGATAAGTCAGATGCACAGCCCGGGCCTTGCTATCAGATCCGAACAGAAGCATTTCATAAGTACCAAGCTGCTGTTTGGGCGTTTTTGTGAATACCGTGACCACTTCAGCGAACGATGTTAGGGCCATTCTTGATGTCATCAACCAATCATAATGCCTTGATGAGTCCCCTGGAAGATGGTATCTGACCAATACCAGTGAGCAGATAGGTGTAAGACGCAAAATGGGGCCTATCTACAACTTTCGGCTTCGAATATTCTGTAGAAATATCTCGGCTACTCAGAACGAAGGTCGGTCTTTCGCCTAGAACTCAAAACTGGGATTGATTCAACATAAATGGTTATGACCTCTCTCGAACAGTCCAGAACCCACGTGTTCGCATATTTGATCAAGGTGTCTGAATATATTC
Source organism: Tulasnella sp. 419 (assembly GCA_019633455.1). Taxonomy (NCBI): domain Eukaryota; kingdom Fungi; phylum Basidiomycota; class Agaricomycetes; order Cantharellales; family Tulasnellaceae; genus Tulasnella; species Tulasnella sp. 419. Next base: position 6,473 of record WSUA01000600.1, read on the forward strand.
AATCGATCACTACGTGTTCAATTCTAAGAATGGTTGCTGGCACGTGCATTAGGGATGATGTTTAGGTTTTTTTCAAGGTGGTATCTGATAGTTGAAACATTGAACCATGACTATGATCATGGCCCTAACCTTGCCACTTATACCCGACGATCCCACCAATCGTAGCAAGCAGGTTTAGTCTACTATCAAACGTCTTTCTGGGCCGATCCATCACTTGACGCTTCAACCAGTGGAGGGTGGGTCATTACTGTGGTGGTTCTGAGTGCGTATTGGTGCACGTAAGGCAGGTAGGTGAAAATTAGGGGATCTTAGAAACCTCTAAACCAAGCTGGGCCACTGCATATCTGTCCAAGCTCGGGGTGTAGGTCCAGACCTCTTGTTTATGTAAATGTGTACTGTAGAGGTGTACATAACCCGAGGCATTGTCTCGATTTTTTTCACATAGAAGGTTGAAGCAGAAAAGGTTATTCTTCATTGGGTGAACCGTCAAGTCGCCGTGGTTGTCCGTTGAAGCAGAGTTAAGATTTCTCAAAATCCACTTTTGATGATCTCACCGACCCTAAGACGCTTGATTCACAGAGACGACCGCTCACGAAGAAGCCAAGGAAGATGGTAGATAGCCTGAGTGTTCAACATCCGATTTAATTGGTTTTTATACCTATTCACAGTCTTTCACTGCTTCGTCTTCCACTTGTGGGGCAACGGGTGACAGATGGGCTGGCTGGATTTCTGGCAACGACTCCTGTTTGGAATGAGCTTCCGAGAAGAATGTTAGTAAAGCAGCTGGCGGTCATGGAGAAAAGTGAAAGGCAAGAGGAGAATAGTGAACGAAGGATGGAATGCAAAGAGAACAAGGCCTTTGGTATGTGAGTCGGTGTAGTGGGGGATAACGTGAGGAAGAAGACGAGTGATATGGCGGCGAATGGCTTTGTGGGAGGGTTTGCGAGGATTCATGGATGAATGTGGGAGCCGCTCAGGCCATAACCAGGGAGGAGCCACTGGCGAAATCAGACCATAAGGGATCACGAAAGCGCAGAACATACTAGCAGGATGGGAATACATTGTTAGTACGCCAAGCTCCGAAAATGACTTGCCCTCAACGATCTATCCCGGGATTTGGCGCGAGAGAGAAGCCCAAGTGATGTCGCTACTGATAGTCATACACATCTCAGATTGTCATTCGAATTCGACCTAAAGGTCTCATGCTTTGCTTGGGAGACACCCCATGCTTATGTTCCGTAATAATGATGTACCTCCCGATTATTTGATATGATCATCTTTCGCAACTTTGGTAATCGTAAAACCACGAATCAACCCACAGCTTCTGAATTGCCGGTACCTCCTGTAGTCCGGAACTGCTATCTCCGAATTGATCGATAATGCAAACCAACTGTATTGCACGTCCCACCTTCTGAGATCGAATAACACTGGCATCTGGCTTATATATAAATCCTTCACTTCTGGAAATAGTGTTCCTAGTCACGGTTTAAAGGATTCCGTATTGCGTAAGCGATTAACTCAAAAGATATCAAACGTAAACCCTCAACTGAAATGGCACGTTATAGTCATAATATTACCAACTGGATATAGATCAGTAATGAATAATCAAGTCCCAATCCTTGATCCTCGCAATGAACAGCGAAATAGAGAGATGGAGTTCGAAGAGGCCATACGGAGTTTGAAGGAGACTCTGCTCCGTTCCCCGCCACAGGATCACGTGCGCCTGATCCCTCTGAGTGATCTTGGCCAGTGCTTTCATGACCTCTTCAAACTTCGTGAAAAGGCTCAGGACCTAGAGGAAGCTCTACGATACTTCAAGGAGGCGCTCGATCTTCCCCTCTCGGACGACGAGCGTGCCGGAGCCCTGACCAACCTGGGCCACTGTCTCTTGACTGGTTTTGAACAGCAAGGGGATCCCGAATTCCTAAAAGCCGCAATCAAACTCAATGAGGATGCACTCCACCGAAGTCTTCCCAATGATCCGAACAGGTCCGTCATTCTGAATAATTTAGCCAATGCCCTTGACACGTCATATCTGCACACCGGGAACATCGAACAGCTGAATGAGGCCATCAGGTTGCAAAGGGAAGCACTGGAGAGTTGTAAACCTGAAGACAGGTCAGGCATGCTGGATGATCTTGGCATCGTTCTTTTCAATTATTTTGGAGCACAACGGGAAGGAAATGTCCTGGAGGAGGCGATTCAGTGTCATAGGGAAGCGTCGGATCTCTCTTCACAGCTCGTTGATGACAAAGCACGCGCATTGAGCTGCCTCGGCACATGCCTCATAGCGAAGTACGAGCATCTGGGTGATGCCCAGTGGTTACAAGAGGCCGCCCTCCATCTAAAGGAGGCATTGGAATGTCGTCCTCCAGGTCACACTGACAGGCCATCCACGTTGAACAGTCTCGCTAACTGTCTCCATTGTCAATATCGGGAAACCCAAGCTCTTTCAGACCTAGAGGAGGCAATCCGCTATCTCAGAGAATCACTATCTCTCCTTCCGTCGGAAAATCCGAATTAGCCTGGATCGCTTTGCAACTTGGTTGCTTGCCTCGAAAGCAAGCTTGAAAACCAAGGACAGCAAGTGGTGGCTCAGGACTTCAAGGAGGTGATCTCCTTACTCACGAGAGCAATCAATACCTTCCCCAAAAATCACCCATTCCTAGCCGATGCCCAAGCACGATTGGCTGTGATCTACGCAGATAATGCGGAACTTCTCAAATCATCGCACCCTGTCCAACAATTTTCGGATCTCTTTGAGCAAGCGGTGAATCATCACACGGCAAGCGTGCATCATAGATTCGAAATATCGCTCAAATGGATCGACAGAGCCGAAGGACCCTCTGCTCTCCGGGCTTACGAGAAATGCCTTGAGCTAGCTGACCGCTATCTGCTCGTTAAGGCTTCGATTCTTTCCCGTGTTGAGCTAATCTCAACGAAACGTTCCAATTCAACTATTCCTCCTCGTATTGCATCTAGGGCAGCTGAATGCGCCATAGAAAATGGCAACATAAGGAAGGCAGTCGAACTGTTGGAGCAAGGCAGGACCATGTTGCTATCACAAATCGCGCGATATCGTACCGCTCTCGATTCACTTCGAGAAGCGGACCCAAAATTGGAGGAGGAGTTCAAGGGAGTCAGTTTGCAGCTGGAAGCATCTGCCCTACTACCCAGCACCGTCGGAAGATCCTCCAATATGACGGCGGAGCTCGAGGCTTTCAAGTACTGGAAGATAGCGGAGCAATGGAGAAACTGTATCACGAAGATACAGCAGCTTGAGGGCTTTGAGGACTTTCTTAAACCTCCAAAATATCCTACCTTGCAGCAAGCTGCTGTCAACGGCCCTGTTGTTATCGTCAACTTGGGGTTGAATCGATCCCATGCGCTCATCATGCAGAAAATCGGTGATCCGATCACTCTGGAACTGGTCGACGCAAGACCAGAAGTCTTTGACGGTCACGTCACCGCCTTTTTGGATGCTGTCCATCTCACCGAAAAAACGGAGTCTGAGGAGGCGCGGGGTATAAAAATGCTCACTCAAATTCTATCCCAACTATGGAGGACCGTGGCTTCACCAGTCGTTGAACAGCTTCAAATAATTGGATGGCAGCGTCTCTCCCGTATCTGGTGGTGCCCGACATCCAGTCTTGCTCTCCTTCCACTCCACGCCGCTGGTCCCCATGACGGTCGTCAAGAAAACTTACCCGATATCTACATCTCCTCATACACATCTACGATATCTGCCCTGATGAAATCATTGGCAAGGAGCCCGGTTCAGCCAGATCCCGAGGATACTCCGAAACTGCTTTTCGTAGCGCAGCCGGGGATCAAAGGGCTTTCGAGATACCTTCCGTCGGTGATGGAAGAGCTTAAAGGCGTTGTTGAGGTCATTGGTGAAAAATCTGTGACCCAACTGGTCAACAAAAAATCGGATGTTGTGTTGGCAGAAATGCAGAGGCACCGATGGGTACATTTCGCGTGCCATGGCTCGCAGGCACAAGATGCCCCATTTGATTCATCCTTGGAACTCAATGACAAGTATCTTACACTCCTAGATATCATCCAAGCACGCTTGCCTGATGCTCAACTCGCCTTTCTCGCCATCTGTCAAAGTGCCAAGGGTGACCAAACGAGACCAGATGAGACCCTTCATTTGGGCTCAGGTCTTCAATTCGTCGGCTTCCGGAGTGTAATCGGAACAATGTACAGCATGGATGATCAAGATGGCCCCTTTCTCGCCAAAGAGGTATATGGGTACATGCTCAAACATGAGCATAACGATTACAGCGATGCAGCAAAGGCACTCCATAACGCGGTCAAAAATCTCAAAAAGAAAGGAGTGGCGGTATATAGATGGATTAACTACGTTCATATTGGTGCTTAATGCTCGTTGATTGAATGTAAGTGCAATATTGTTTCTCACCTGATCGGATTATTGACATGTCTTTTCCCGGGTTCTTAGCAGAATGTATTGCTTTGAGATCTGCCATCCACACACCATGAAAATGTTTAATGCAATGTAATAAATCAACTCTGGATTTACGCGATATAAACGCCATCGCGCAATTCCCATGGATGTCATGCAAAATCCGCTAGCGTGACTCGCAACATAAGAGGGGAAGGCAATTGACGACGCTATGCTGATAAAAGGGAGGAACAAA
>WSUA01000602.1:0-10842 GCA_019633455.1 Tulasnella sp. 419
CGAGTAATAGAGACGCAACGCGTACAAGCTATGTAACGCTCATAAGATATAGTTGGTTGATATAGAATGAATGAGACAATGATAACTACACGATAGATGGCCCCGAACGAGAGCGAATCATGCTGCCCTAGAGGCTTCAATTCTCTTGCGTGCCACTTGTCTCCGGTTCAACCCACTGAGTACAATAGCATCCTTCTCCTTGTTTCGCGGCACTTCTTCATCAGCAGCAGAAAGGATAATCTGAGGGAGCAAAGTGCGTCAGACTCTTTCAGTCAATTCGTGAACAGTAGTCACTAACCTCGATGTGGCAAGGACAACCTTGATAAGGGTTGATACGACCATGGGCACGGTATGTACGACGACGTGTTTTCTAGGTTAAATGTGAGTGGAAAACCCCGCGCTCACAGGAAACGGCACTAAGAACCCACCGGAGCCTGATTCACAACGATGTTTTTGATGGTCAATTCTTCCAGTCCAATATTCTTGGCATCCGCATTCGATTCCGCATTCTTCAATAATCTAAGGATGAACTTGCATGACTTCTCCGGCCATCGACCTTGAGTTGCCTTGAATTGCTTCGCTTGGCTTGCACGTCCAACACCTCCAGCGAATCGTCGGAAGGGAATGACTTGTTTATGCTCTTGAACATTGGCGAGATATGTGTATGCTTTGGAGAGCTTCAATCCTGATGATTATGTGTGTAGTGTCAACTATGCATAAGATTGTATCATGAGCTGACATACCGGTCAGTGCAGCTGCCACTTCACGCATATTCTTGAAATGGGTTCGAAGGTATTCTCCCCGAGCACGAGCAGCTACAAGTTTGATAAGAACCTGATCCTATGATGTACACGTATTTGAAGGAGTCTTACTCTTGTCTGGGTTTGTTGCGAGAGCGGCGGCAGCGTAGCGAACTAAAGCAGAATTTCAATACAATGATATCCGTCGTCAAATGCATTACTTACCCATTTTGATATGACGAAGTCTTTGAGGCTAATACGGTGTCGGCGTTCTCTAGGACCAGGCGAAATTACAACGTTTGGTAATGTACAGTTCTTCAGCCTCCCATGTCGGGGTTTTAAATCTCATCTGGCGCTCAACTGTAATTGTTAACGCGCATCTGCTTGGTGAACAAAGTCATGATATGGAAAAATTGATGATCTTGTGCAGTTTCTACGCGGAGGTCACAAGGTTCGATGATAAAAATTATTGCATTGGCAAAGCGATTGTATTAGAGCGTATTGCTACATGTTTTACAAGAATATATCCCATATTTGCTCTTGAACGTCATTCTCGACCGAGAAGGACATACGAGCAAGAGAATACAGAGCATTATTTCGTTGGTATGTATGCCAAAGCAGGAGGAAAAAAGAAAACTTTGTTTGCGGTGTTATACAAAAACGAAACTCAAGATGAACCCCATGAATCAAGGAACGCTTCAGCATCGGTACGTTGTTGACGAGGAGCCTCATGATGACGCTTTCTTCCACGGCTTCTACTCCTTCGTTCTTCAGTACCATCAATAGGTGTTACTGGCGTTGGACTAGTGCATGGACTTTCTGAATCTCCACTCGCTCTTTCCTCTGCAGGTGATTTTGAGATAGTCTTCTCGCCCAGGGTGGTGGCGGGGAAGTAGAAGATGTGTTTGTGTGAGGTCCATTGGATACGGAAGAAAGAGATGGTGCAGTAGTCAATGATCCAATCGACGGGAAAGAAGTAAGAGTCGATGAAGGAGGAGGTCCTTGAGATTGAGATGTCGTCTGGTGCGATGAGGCAGCCGGTGAGCCAGAAAGCGAAGCCATTCGCCATGAACTAGTACCAATAGACCTCCCTCGCGAAGGCCTATCCTTCTCAGGACCACCATTTCGTTCGCTCGATCCAGCCCTCGATTGATTCCTTGATGTTGGCGGGGAGTAAGTGACAGTGAGTGTTAGCGGAGCACGACCTTGCTTAAACTGAGCGTATGCATTGGACGAAGTTGATTCGCGAACCCTAGAAGGTTCACGAGAAGAAGCACGCGAATGATCTCTTGAGACAACTGGAGAGCGAGAATAGACGAGCGAAGAATTGCTAGAGTTTTGGGTATATGAAGTCAAAGCCTTGAGGGAAGGAGGAATATGACCCTGCCTGAATGCAGCAAAGGGATCAGCAGGAGGAACGGAACCAGAAGGCGATGATGCGCCAGAAGAGGATGGAGATGTATTGCCACTCGCGACACGGCTGGAGGACCTAGATGCCTTGCCTCGCTTTCCTCGAGACCTGCTTGACTTTCTGCGATCTTGAGGGGATGACTCATCAATGGGACTCTGAGCCATTTCATCAAAGGATTGGAGCGACGTCGAGGATCTTGTCCCTTCGGATGGCGAGCCAGATGAGGCCCAATTAGCGTCAGCCACGGCATGCGCTGCTTCTGCGTGTGGATCCAGAACCGCTGGCCCACGAATTTCGTAGACAGCATCCTCTTCAATAGTAGGACTCTTCATCACTGAAATAGAACTCTGAGTTCTCAGGTATTCCTCATCAATTTCCTCTGCGCTATCAACATCCAAGTCCCATCCAACCGCCCATCCGACTTCGTCAATCATGCTGACGGTCCATCTATCCTTGACATTGAGACACAAGCAGCCTTTGAGAACTCTTTCAGCCACTTTGCCGATGGATGTTCGTTGAGATGGATGATTGGACGGGGTGTTAGCGCTGGAACCCCTGGACCTGCCACGAGATTTGCTCCTTTGACGAGATGTAGAGGGACCATGACTGAACCTGGGGCTAACAGGACTCCGCGCCACACTCCGACTTCGACTTCTCCTGCCCTTACTGCTTCCCAAACTCTTACGGCTCCGACTGAGTGCGGCTCGGCCTACAGGACTGGGTAACTTCCATGCTCCACGCACAATCTTCATCTGTAACCGTGGCTCAAACGCATCCCAGAAAGGTAGCTTTCCGAATAATAATGCGTATAATATGCAGCCTAGCGCCCATATATCCTGAGCTGAATTCGGTTTAAGAGGATGACTGTGGGGTGCGAGTAGTTCGGGAGACGCGTAAGGAAGAGATCCAGGTGGAAAGACAGGTTCATGGGGATGATTGGGGAGTTGAAGTGGTGCTAGAGGTGTAGTACTTCCTCGGAATTTTTTGGATCCACCATGGCCTGCAGCTCGACGATGGGCTCGATGAAGCGATAGATGTAACAGTTGCCTCTGCGGAGGTAATTTTCCACCCAGTCGCTCCAAAGATGAAGTGGATGGTTCTGACTCGTCATCAGGTTCAGCGGGAGTGACCGTAATTGATGAATGTGCAGAAGCATTTGGCGTGGGATCCTCCATCCATCGTGACAATCCGAAATCAGCAATCCGGCAAGAACCCATATCATCCACCAACACGTTTTCGAGCTTGATATCACCGTGAACAAGCCGCACGTGTTCGTGGAGATATCTCAGGCCTCTGACAATTTGTCTGAACATCATACCGGCATCGTCCATGCTCACACCACCTGCATCCTTGTGCGAGTTGACAATGTCTAGTAGACTTCCTCCAGGACAATAAAGAGTAAAGAGATATGTCGCCACAGATGTCTCGACGTTTTGGAATAGGGGAAGGATGTGTTCATGAGAGAGCTTTGACCAAATGTTGATTTCCCTCTCAAGACGACGGAGAGCATCCTTGGCCTCTTGAGAAGACGACGATGCCAGACTCTTTCGGACAATCTTTACAGCTGCGACGGAAGCTGCATGAGAATGTTCTCCCGATGACTGAAGAGTAGCACGTCGTACGACCGAGAATCCACCGTGTCCAATGATGTCCCCTAGCACATAGCCTCCAACTACATCCTCCTTGAGCTCTTGAATATCCTCCTCTTTGACCTTGACGGGTTCATTAGAGGTGGAGAAATCACCGGGACAAAAAGAGTTTGAGCGGGAGCTAGGAGTGAACCCTGAGAGGAAGAGCATGGCGGGCGAGGCTGGTCCATCATCGCCAAACGGGTTTGCACTTTGCTCATCCCGCTTGTCAGAGGTTCCAGGAGAGTTACTGAAGAATGAGAAGGGACTAGATGCGAAACACTCGTGCTGTGGTTGTGGTTCGGAGACAACGGATGCGGAAGCGGCAGTCTGAAAGAAGTCCAATGGTTGGCGAGGAGATGACCACCAATCGAATGAGCTGGTTGCAGATGGTTGAGAAGGGAGAGATGACTGTGTGTTTGAGTTGCTTGTCGACAATTGTGATTCAGAGGTCGAGTGGTTGGGTGTAGCCATCCAAATGCTAATACCGAAAATAGTCAGTATGTGGAGTATAGAGGATGAAAGAGATACACACTAGCTTGTGGTGAAAAGGGTATCAATAGAATGCCAATTATTAGGTTTGACCTGCAAGAACCCAAAAAATAAAGTATGTGAGTACGTCGTCGAGAGAAACAGTGAATTGAACCAGATGGGCCTTTTAAGCAACTGACAGTGGAAATGTAAGGCGCTACTTGAGCATCCTCGCTAGCGAAAGTGTGGTTCAAGCGAGAGCTGTGTGAAGAGACCAACTTTTTCCAACCGAAGACGTCACCCGCCAAGGTAGACAGAAAGCAGATGCGCTCACCTTTTTCGTATTTCGTGGGCTTTGAAGGGGGAATCTCTGCTTTTCACGGGGAATTTTGGCGTATAAATCCACTCGAGCAGGGCGTTGAATGAAGACAGGACTCAGTCAAGAGGTCAACTGATCAATTTACCACCCCTGTCTCTGACGTTTAACCCGATAAAGCCGTAATTCAGGGTATTTTGTACAAACAAATCAGATCTAATAAACTTGCGCTCCATCACACTCATCGCTTTATAGCAATTTCGGGCAGAGGCGGTTTCTGACATTCTCCTTGTTCTTTGGACATGTGCTCTCTCTCTGCACCCTTTTCAGCACCGCATGCAAATTCTTAAATTAGAGCATGATCGAAGCGGGGGGAAGCCCTCTCGTTTAACAAAGGAATGGCTTGGCACTGCACTTTTGGCGAATGTACAGCACGCAGTTCAAGGAGGCCGCTCTGAGCTAAGGCGGAAATTTCACTGTCATGACGACGACGGCACGCGCCCCGTTCCTTTTGAGCTCCGGAACGAAGCCACAACACCTTACGTTAACTTATGCCCGTCTCATCCCGCCACGCACAAAACGTCCTTTTCACCATCGATAAGATCGAACGTGACACACGACTGTGTGAAGTGGCAAATGGCCAAAAGACTTGATTCGATCAAGTATGTAAGTATAAAAGGGGATGCACTCATCCAAGTGAGGTCCTGAGAAAGAACTTTAAAAAAAATGAGACTCATGACCCAGTCATTGATGGAAAAAATTTCAAGTTCGAAGGGAAGATGCAACTTCTCCTGAATTGATCTAGAGCATTTCGTTTTCGAGCTCGTTGAGCCTTCCGTGAGCATGATGTCCACGTCGGGACCTTTTAGACTTGGGCTTCGTCAACGTGAAAACGTTGAGATGCCAGTCACCTCCACACTTCTCGGACGCTGTAGAGAGAAAAGAAGTCAGCGGTAGTTTACATTAGACAAGTTATTAGGTAACGCACGTTTACCAGCGCAAGCGATATGGCACTTGCTTGCATCAGCAGCCTTAGCTCCGCTGTGAAGCTGATTACCGCACCAACATTCGATACCTTGGTAGAGAATCATGAGCACATGTTTCGAAAGTTTTCATGAGAAACAACCTACCATACTCGACACCGGCAATTGTGAAGCCCTTGCTTTGGCAGAATGCCTTGCAAACGTCGGCTGTCATACCCTTTGAGTCACCCTTGCTTGCTCCTGAGAGAGCTCGCTGGCTAGTCGAAGGTTCAGAGATACATCCCTTGCTGACCCAGCCTGAAGCAGGGACAGAAACGGTTGAAGTAATAGCGGGCTTGACAGAGGTTGTCACAGCAGGCTTGACGGAGGTGGAGCTTGGCTTGGTAGCTGGAGTGGTGGAAGTAGCCGCCTTGGTGGTTGAAGTTGAGACCTTGGTGGTTACAACTGAAGAAGAAGCGGGAGTAGAAGCGCCAGTCTTAGTGAGGAGAGTGAGTCTCTGGCTTCCACCGCAGTTCTCGAAAGCTGAATGAAGAACTGTCAATGGACTATGCGTGTCCCCCAAAGATCAAGACTCACGATTGCCTTCACAGGGCATATCACATTCGTTCGCCTTAGTATCCTTGGCATTACCTTGAAGAGCGTTATCGCAGTAGCATTCTTGAGCTGCAAACAGAAACATGAGCTCAAATCCCAAAAAAAAAATCGACAAACCTCATGCTTACCCCATTCAATACCAGCAAGTTTGAATCCTTTGCTCTCGCAGAATGCAGCGCACTTGGCCCTATCCATTCCAAACTTATCGGTCCAGCTAGCACCCCTCAAAGCACGACCACCGGAAGAAGATTCAGTGATGCATCCCTTCTCAGTCCATCCAGAGGGCAAAACAGAAGTAGGCTTGATGAATGCTGGGTTAGGAACGGGGTTAGGGCAAGTTGGCTTGGGTCCAGTTCCGGTCCAGAGAGGGTTGCAACCTGGGATGGTTGTAGTGCGACCTTGGTTCTTGTCGTTTCCGGTACGATAGCCGACGTCCTCATTGGGAATCAAAGTATTGGCACGGCAAGCCTTCTTGGATTGCTCATCGATAAAGGGCTTGAGAGGGGGACAATCTAGACGAAGAATATCAGACATTCCAAGTATTGTCGATTTTTGAACTTGGACTGACCCTCAATGAGACCACTGTTGGCATTGCATTGATCGAGAGCTTGCTGAAGGACAGAGTTAGGTGAAGCATCCCAGCCGTTCTGGAAATCCTGAAAAAGGCAAAGATATGAGAACCAGTGGCGAGGGTGTTTATCATTTATACATACGCCGTGGAAGCCATAGCCGGTAGTGTCGCCATTAGTGAGTGCCCCTGTATAAATAGTCAGTTGGATATACCGATGTCAAGTGGGTGATGAACAGCATACAGGTTCCATCTCCGTTGTAAGGGAATTCACCAACGGCGAATACTTGCTCGTAGAACAAGGTAGGGAGGCGGACGGGGTGGGTGGAAGGACAGTCACCTATTGAACGATTGTAAGTGGAGGTTCGATTTCAAATCTAAGAGAAAGACTTGCCATTGTCAGCATTTTGAATTGGGTACGCAACGTGTGACTAAACCGAAGGATTGTCAGACAATCCCCGGCTATTATGAAGGTAATGGAGGTCTGACCTTGTGATCCGGACTATCGACATTGACACCATCCCAGCAGCTGGGGAACACGACTTGGGCTCTCATACCATCTAATCAAAAGATCAATATCCTGCTTGGACGACGCAGAGTAAATCACTCACCTGGGCAGTTGTGGGGAATGAACTTCTCCATGTCTCCAGTGCTAACATTTCCGCTGTAGTCCAGACAAACGAAGCTAACAGCCTTATCGGCATTGCTGTTGGGAGTGTACGACCTCCTGTTGGGGTTTCCGGCGACCATCTTGAATCCCTTGGGCCATTGATTGATCTTGAGGTTGGCGTTGCTGCCGCGACGTTGAAGGTAATAGATAAAGAAGTATGAAGGGATACGAGTGAAGCTGTTATCCGTCTTGTTGACGTAGACAAGACCAGGAGCCCAGTAGTTGGAAAGGTCAACTGAAACGGGGACAGTAGTGCATGTGCTTTTGCGAAGCTCATCATAGTTGTAGTCGGCAGCAAAATTGTTTCCTCCTGTAGTGGGAGTAGTTAGTTATAGATCACATAGGTGATAGAAAATGATACTCACCTACGATATTATGCATGTGCTTGTTATCGGATGGAGATCAACGAGCCATTCCACGAAGCTTCTGGTCAGAAACTCACCTGGCTGACAGCTCCTGGCGAGACAATCGGATCCATCCTGGCCGCGAGCAGGACGTCGGCTCCCATTCTGAAGAACGCATTGGCGGAAGTGGCGAAGCATGAAAGTAAGAAAAGAGTGACAGATGTCTTAATGAGTGTCAAGGAGGCCATCCTGAGGCCTGTATAAAGAGTGACGAAGTATAGAAAAAAAAGCGAGAAAGAGGCGTGTTGTAGAAGCTGCTCTTCTGACAATGTGGGCTTTTATACATCATCGTGCCTTAAAAGGCAAGCTAACCCTGAGGTGGACCTGGTGCCAGACAAGCTATCTATTCCTTTTTGGTGTCGGTTACCATGACTGCTGATTTGGGACTGGGCAGGGGTGGAACGGGCAAAATATCTCTGACCGGATTCTTCTTCTTCATGGGGTAATTGATGATCCGCGCAATTTCGCTGCTGGTAAGGTGGTTTTCTATCCATGGCCTGCTACTCAGGTATGAGCTGCAATATATTATACCAATAACTTGTATGCCTTGACTCACATTATGACTTGTACACCAAGGACGTCGAGAAAGTAGTGACAGGAGCGCATAATGAAATGTTTGCAAGACACCAATTTCAACTCCGCTCAGGGCTGATGTTCAAACCTGGACTGAGAAAGCCCTAACGCACATTCTCCGTCTTCTACTCTGTTGCAAGGAACCACTTGCGTTACTCACTCGGCCAAACTCACCGGCAATTTCATTGTGTATCATCTCTACACGACATCTTCTTACTAGACTTGAACTTGTTTCTCACCCCAAATGGCAGGAGAATCACGAACAGAATTGATTGGTTGGTTGAATGAGCTCCTCCACATCAATTACTCCAAGGTCGAGCAATGCGGAACTGGTGCTGCCTATTGTCAAATACTCGACTCAATCTACGGTACGCCAGATCTCTGGTTTCCATAACGGCATTGCGACACGACAAATCTAATGCTCTATACTCTGCTTTGCGCGCTATAAACGCGACTTGCTCCAATTGCCCACTCGCCATTTGCGCCGCTCAGGTGATATACAGATGAGCAGAGTAAAATTCAATGCAAAACACGAATACGAATTCCTTGCAAATTTCAAGATACTTCAGACTGCTTTCAAAGCCAAGAAACTTGACAAGGTGTGTGTCTCCGCGCATCAATTAAATGTTGCTTTCCCTGATATCACACGTGGCTCTTCAAAACTATCAGCCGATTCCCGTAGAGAAGCTAGTAAAATGCAAGATGCAGTGAGTGAGCGCCACCACAAATTATTTGCTCAAAAGGCGGGGTACTGAATTCGCCATCTTTGTCCTCCTGCCTTTTACGGCATGTTTACCATTCTTTAGAGACAATCTTGAATTCTTACAATGGATGAAACGGTTCTGGGACCAGAATTTCCCTGGCACAGCGTACAATCCAGAAGCCAGACGAACCGGTGCTGGTGCCGTCGTGGATACCCCTGCCACGATAGCACCTAGGACGACGGGAGGTGGTCTGGCAGTTGGAGGTACCAGACCAGGCGGTAGGACCCCTGTGGGAGGTACGTTGTTGTTGCCTGCAGGTATTGGACAGGATCACTTGACAGATTTTTCCTGAATCATTTCATAGGCCATCGCACTGGTTCCGCAGGCGCTGCTGCCATGGAGAAAGAGCTAATAGATTTACGCGAGCAAACGTCTCAATTGAATATAAACGTGGAGAACTTGGAAAAGGAGAGAGACTTTTATTTCGGGAAGGTAGGTCGGCGTCCCTTTTTATTACTTGAGCTCGTAAAGCTTAATTACTACCTTAATATTTAGCTACGTGAGATAGAAGTTCTCATTACTACTCAGCTGGAAGTTGTGCCCGATGACAAGACGTTGCTTGATATCCAGAAAATCTTATACTCTACTGAGGTAAGCGTCAATTCATTTGTAACACCCAATTTACACGCTCATAACGCGCATAACTGACTGTTTCCGTGATAACAGGATGGATTCGAGGTCCCGAATCCAGGAGCGGAGGATGAAGAGGAAACATTTTAATGATTCATCCCTGGTCTCTATTTCACGTTCTTTATCCCGTCGATATCATCCTCCTACTCTATACGCCTGTCTTTTGCTCGTAGATCACCAAGCTCTGAACATGAATACCGTAATCCTTTCTAGCACACCTTTTGCACGACCCTTGTTCCGTTTTACTCCGATCACGTGCAAACATAGACAAAGAGTTCACCAGTCCAAGTTTCAATTTACACACCCAACCACGTTCGATCCTTCACCCTCATTAGCCTTCCGTAACCTTCATACAAAATCATACCAGAATGCGTTCTACAGCCGTCCGCAGAGCTCTCAACAACCTCGTCCCACCAAAAATTGCTACTCCCTCCAGTGTGGTAAGTAATGAAACGTCACTCAAAATTTCGATGTTCTCACCAATCTGCTGTTTTCATTCTTGTAGTCTAGCGGAGGAACATCTGCTACAACATCTACAGTCGTAGACTTTTACTCTAAGCTTCCAAAGGGACCTCTTCCGCAATCGACTTCGTCTGGTATCCGAGCGAAATACTTTGACGGCAAAAACGCTTCAGGTGGTCCATTCTTGGCAACTGTTGTCGGAATCTTCTTGTTCGGCTACACTCTTGACTATCACAGTGCGTATCAGCTTATTATGTCTGTAAAATAAGACGTTGAAATTAACCTGTCATTTTCTTTAGTGCACTTGAGTACGTACTGCTCCATGCTTTCGGGCTTTTTCGGTACAGCTTCTACGTTCCTTGAACTAACGCGTATGTTACTCTACAGAGCATCACAAGAACCATCCACACTAAATGATTTAGAGCTGCCAACGATAGAAGGAATTGGAGATTACCCCAACGAAGGAAAATGGAGGAGCTCAATGGGGGTCCTGTCTTCTAATCCTGTTTATTCCAATTCGATCCAATTTAATGATCCTTCATTTCGTGAAGCTTCACTAATTGCTTGCATGGCTTGAATCATTACATTGCATGATGTGGAAACCAATGAATCGCTCACATTTGGCTCC
>WSUA01000604.1:0-13122 GCA_019633455.1 Tulasnella sp. 419
AAAATCGCTTACCACTCAGGTAGGCTGAGACTTGTGAAAGGTTTGGCTGTGAGACACTCCTGTTCTGTCTAATTCAATTTAGACATCGGCTCAGCTTTACCATATTACAGACAGCTATTTTAAGTGTTTCCTCAATAGTCTTCTCCATGTATCAGAAAGAATTCCTATCACGTACGTCACTGAATAGTCACTTCGGAATGAATGAGGTTATCTTAAGTAAATGACTGACCCTTTACCTTTAGGGAATGCTTTTCTTCAGCTGGTCTCGAGTTACTGTGAGCTCTCAGCGACAGTCATTCAGAAATTTTAGAGGCGGGATGCACCTGGATGACCGTGGCGGACTTAACCCAGCAAATTTCCGGTAACAAAGAGTTGCGTCACATTTCAATACGAACCATATTGTAGGAGATCCTGTCACACCATTCCTTATGGAATCTCAATGTTTTTCCATCACAGAACGGTATGTTATCACAGCTGTCTGATTCAAGTAACACGTGGCTGACTCCATCATGAGACTTTTCGGCTTTACCACCATGGTCCAACTATCTGATGTGCCACCATTCCGAGGCGAGACCCAAGAAGACGCTTCAGAATGGCCGCAGAATTTCGTCGTGGCTACTGCCAACTCCATTGAATCAGGGATAATACGCTTGCTGCCGTTATACATGCCGCGTGGCTCTCCTGCACGCCACTGGTTCGATGGACTAGAGGGCAATGTGAAGAATAATTGGAGCAACTTCGAGCAACACTTCTACGATCGATGGATAGCCCCTCCTCCACCCACCCAGTCTGATATAGCATGGAGCAAATTTCAAGTGCACATGTTAAAGGATGATGAGTTATTCGATGCATGGACACTGGATGGAGGTGATGACACTTCCGATGTGTCGGTGGCACAGCGTCGCATTGCCAAATGGGTAGAGGATCATCGCCAAATCGGACAAGCTACGGAGAAGGACGACGATACTCTTCTCAATACGACATTTATCCTTCTGCCTCCGTTCTTACGGGCATACATTCAAACATCACTCAATCCCCAACCTAAAACCTTTCAAGAGATCTGTTCAGTCCTTGAACAAATGCCGCCAGCTGTTCTCAAGCATGAAAGAACACGCAAAGACCTCAGCTCGGATTTATGAAAATCCGAAGTAGATCAAAAGTTCCAGTTCATGATGGAAATGTCCGAGAGAATCGAGAAGAAGCTTCTCGAGGTATCTGAAAAGCTGGACAAACTCTCAATGCACGAACATTTGGCTCTCCGCACCACACGTAGACATTCCCAGGATGCGGACATATCAAATACATCAGAGACTGATCAAGCGCAAGAGAAGTCATCGAACAGCAGCATTCATTGGGAAGCTTGTTCGTCGTTTAGCGTCGTCACCGACGTCTCAAGTCGGACTATGGATGTCAATACTCCAATAGCAGCACCTCAGCCTTTGCTCGAAGTCGAAGCTATACCCGGTACGTGTTCCGCTGGTTGACCAGATTCAAATATGCGGTTATATTTACATGAACCATGTGATGGCTCCACAACGGACCATACCATTTCTGATCAATCATCGCTGGAAGACTGTTTATCAGATGTTCCTGTTTCCTGGCGGGCAAGTCACCTTCTTTCCTATCTCATGTACCATGACCTTGAGGTTCTGTACTAATGTATGAAATCAGAAGCCATACACGAAATTAACTAAGGAAGAAAGAGTTTCTATAGCCCGACGGGTATGTTGAATCATCTGCCAGTTTATATTGTGATCCAACATTCTGATGGTTTGCTTGCACATGCAGGCTAGTGAAATATTGAAGCTATTCCGATCATCAGCGTTGGTTCTGGTCATGTATTTGACGGTACTGGGTTTGAACACCATCAGTGCGAGAACTATGTTACCATGTTGGTTGTTCAAGATCGACTTACAGAGACGACAAATAACAAGGAGTTAGGTAATTTCTGGTACGCAGCTATTCCATGGTGCTACTCCTGATCTCTTTGATGTGAATAGCTCTCAAAATGTTTACAAGCACTCGATGCAACACGAGTGGTTCGTATTTGGGACCTACGGTCAAATTTTTCTGGTCAATTCGTGGTATGCCTGTGAGCATCCTGTGCCATATATCACTGACAACGTATCAGGTATTGGAATGATTCAGGGTTACCTAGCTTATGCCCATCCCGACTTGGTCACCCGCTCTGTCGGCTGCTGGAAAACATTTACTACGTTGTATGTTGTATTCTAGAAATTGAGGGTGAAATGGTATTGATTCACGCAGAACCTTTGATGCTCGAGGCCATATTAATACCTCCGCCAGTCCACGCGGTTGCACGTTGGACAGCACGAGGTCTCCCAAAGCAATTCTTGCTGTACGTTACAAAAGTTAGCATTCTGCTACTCCGCGCTGACATGGTCATACTTAGCTGAACGACACATACTATATCAGTTTTGGTGAAACGGTTGCGTACATGACCCCTTCGGCGTATTTGGCAGAGTCCACTGGAGAACTGAAATACTTAGAGGCTGCAGTCTCATCCGCGAGCTTCATTGAGCAAATGATACTGGACAACGCTACAATGTTGATTAACACCGGAAAATAAGCAAAGGAGACATGCAGCAAGTGGACGTAAACGCATCTTATTATCTCACGGGCATATTTATTGAAGGGCTCGCTGTACTTGGCTCCGTTACAAAGGATACTAGCTGGACTAAACTGTAAGGCTTCATTTTCTTCCTTGTACGAGCACCGATTACTATTCCTGCTTGAAGAATGGTCCAGGTTGCAAATGCCGCTATGAGGTCGTCAGAATGGCACGACGCACAAGGTATCCTCACACTCGGATCTGCAGGTGATCCATCTCAGGTTGATGACTCGAAGGCGCTAAAAGGTAACATCACCTCCATTCTGTAGTATACTAGACTAATATATACTTGCATGGTCAAGGTATTATGATGCGGGCTTTATCAGAGGCGTATCAAAGAAATCCGGACTTGAAGATGTTCAGGAAATTGATCCAAAGCTACATCAATGTACAGGTACGGACTTCGTATTCTCAGTGAATGTCGATGAAGGATCTGACTTATGAGATCCAGTATAATGCACTGCTTGACTTTGCAAGCTACAGAAACGTTTATGGTGTTGATTGGAGGGGACCTTACGGAGGCCCATATGCCCGTGGACAAATGGCGGCACTCGAGACACTGGTTGCCGCCATCGTGGTTAACGACGTGTAGCGCACTTAGGAAGCCATCTCTACTTGAAAACCTACCACTACTGTTACCATTGAAGTCAAACATCCAGGTGTTATGTTTTCGTGTAGTATAGCAAGCTTATATAGAATGAGGTGCGAGTGAAGCAAAGAACCTGACTACTCTATATCTACCAATTACCGGATCAGCTTAGGTAGCAGAAATTAGTCCAACAGAAAGAAAAGCGAGAAAGGCAACCGCACAGAGCTACTTCCACAAACTTCCACCGTGGCTTGGCAAGATGAGAGTGGCGTGGCGAAAGAGTGGCGAAATGATCGATAGAGAAACACGTGTTGTTGATCACCACAAGATACGAATTCTGACTGCAACTTACTTTCTGCTACTTACTTTATCCCCAAAAGCATGCTACAGCTCCAGCAAATTACCGAGTTTAGTGGTGATGGAGGTGAGGACGCATCGACATGGCTTAGCAACTTCCTCGTTGCTACCACCGACGTTTCCGATGGCGGCGTTCACCGCCTCTTTGTGGCGCGTCTTAGAAGCGGATCTCCTGCTCGTCAGTGGTACGACCTCCTGCATGATGGACTCAAAACATCCTGGAGTTCTGTAGAACGTTGCTTCCATAAACGATGGATCGCTACCCAGCAAACTGAGAGCGTCCCGGACCTTTGGGGACCATTTCAAAATCACGTTTTGACTGAATCTAGGTTATTACAAAATGGAAGTCCAGCAATGGACAATGGTGCCTCGGGTGGTCTACGTTATCTCAGTGAATGGGCTAGTGATCATTACGCATTAGGAATTGCTACAGGAAAAGCCGATGAACACCTTGTCCAGTGCACCATGGATGCGTTGCCGTCATTCGTCCGCAACTATATCTCGGACTCACAAGCCGTTCTATTCCGAAGCCTCTGCTCGGAAATCCAGGCGCTTCCGTCCGAAGCTCTGGACCAAGAAAGGAAACGACATAAAGAAGCATCAAACGAGTGGACGATGGGAGTCGACCAGAAGCTTACGCAAATCTCGGAAACGATGGTCGGAAGGATGGATGAGCTGTCACAGAATATCGACAAACTTATTAGTGAAGGCCATTTCCTCGGGCGCACAGCACCTTCAAATCGCACAGCACCTTCAAATCATCTATCATGGCCCACAACAACTGAAAATGTTGTGACCATGAGTACACCCGCTAGTGAAAGCGTATCCTGGGAACCTTGTTCGCCCCTTACATCTGTCGCGACAGTAGATGATGTTTCTTCTCAACTGATGACTCCTGTGGCCAGAGCTTCCGATTTAGCATGTGTAGAGGAAGGTATGTTATGTGATTAAGAATATCCTAGCCTCCGATTGGGCTGATGAACTTAGCATCACACACATTATTATTTGCTCATGCAGAGAATGCCACCGGAAGCCTCGATGTTAGCGTTCGTCCTACGAGTTTCACGAGCTCTATTACGACGAATGGACAAGTGAGTTTCGCTATTCACTGTTACCGCACTATAGTGCAGAGCTGTAAGTAATAAATGGCTTCAGGGTCAATGGCTTCTATCCTCTCGTAAACAGTTTCTAGTAGTGATTCAACTGGTAGGCATCTATTGGCACTCCAGTGGATGGGGAACGATGTCTTCACACTTACTAAACCGACTGATCTCCTCAAGCTCGTAAACCATATGCTTCTCTTCCCGGTCATAGTGGTCCAAGGAAATGAAGTTCGCTCAAGTCCCAATGTTTCAATTCTGCAGCTTGAAAACTTCCTTGCCGCCTTGGCTCTCCGTGATGGACTTTCTCCCAACACTTCAATCAATGGAAGAGGTGGAGTTCTTCCTGCTTGCGGTTGCTATTTATTTAATACTTTATTTGTTTAGTCGCCGATGTGATATCCAAAACACGAGAAGTCGTCCCTGTGGTTGATTATGACTACTCCCGCCAACTCAATGACTGTTACGTCGGTATGTATTGGAGGCTCCATTTTCTAAACTCACCCAATCATGTTTGTTATTCGCGTGAAGGGCTCTCGGAGATCTATGGTTACCACACATATGGATGGCCGCAAATGGAAAGTATGGCTGTGTCATGTTGGAACAGGTTGACTGCTTAGTTGAGTTTTCTTTCTGGCGGGATATGTCATCAAAGCAACTCAACATTAAAGCAGTGTTATCCGGAGAGATCAGGGCATATTTACTTGGACTGACACATTTTCCACTATTCAGGTATACACACTTTCTCAGGACGAACATGGAGTCACATCCCTAGCAGGAGGAATTCGCATGGTATAGCTTAGTCTCAGCTCGTCTTCAATAATAAGTCGTCAATGTCTGACAATGCCGAAGTCCCCCACCAGCGTATCCGTCACGTCTGCGGTGACAGTTCGGTTTATGGCACTTTCGGCACATCTGGCACGTTGCACTGGCTCCGAGAGATACATACAAGCGGCCGAAATGTCCGCCAACTGCATCAAATCATGCATGCTCGATAATACCACAAAACTGGTCAAGGACTGTCAAATAAGTGCCGAAAATTGTACAATTTCTCACAGTGACTATTCGAGTCACTTAACAGGTATTTTTATCGAAGGACTGGGCGTACTTTCAACCATTCGTGCAAATGGCGAATGGAATAACTTGTACGCCTGCCCCTTATCAAGTCAGAAACAATTCTAACACTCTCATGATCATGTTTTCCCCATGACAGGATGAGAGAGGTTGTCACAGCGGCAATGGAAACACGCGAATGGCATTCTCAGAATGGCACTTTTGTTACTGAATCTAGGAGAGGGTTCACATCAAGAATGGAAGTCTCTAAAGGTAGGATTTTTTTCCGATCAAATGTTATCGTGGCTTCTTATGCGTATTGATATTACAGGGATTCTCATGCGCGGTTTATCTGAGGCATACAATAGCTTACCTCAAGGATCATCACTCCGAGACGATATTCGAAGCTACCTATTTGAGCAGGTTGGTGATTGCTTTGTGTCCTAGATGTATTCATTTTGAGAAAGATCTGAACACCTGTAGAGCGCCATGCTTCTCGACAAAGTCCATCAATGGGGAACATCCGGTGTAGACTGCAGGGCCGAGTATCCGGTACCATTTCTCAGCGACCAATTATCAGCACTTGATGCCCTTGTAGCAGCCGCCGGAGTGGCCGAAGTAGGGGTGTAATCTGGTCTTTATTTGCGTTGAAATGGTGTTGCAACAATCAAACTCCTGGATCTCTGTGAGCAAATATCGAACTTTATTCACTGTCAAATAGAAATAGTGTAGGATTACGTAGTTACGGTCTGGCTACGGAGATATGTGAAGGTAGACGGACAAGCGCCTCACTGAAGCGTTACTACGTACCCCGATCCACAGCGTCCCATTCAGACACTGACAAATGCATCTTGGCTTCAACACGCACCGTTATCATTCCGCTCCAGGAGCTATACGTCTTCCACATGCGCAGTGAATTACCTGCTCCTTGGCCAGCCTGGGAATGTCTCCACCTTCTGATACCTCACAGCA
Organism: Tulasnella sp. 419; assembly: GCA_019633455.1. Taxonomy (NCBI): domain Eukaryota; kingdom Fungi; phylum Basidiomycota; class Agaricomycetes; order Cantharellales; family Tulasnellaceae; genus Tulasnella; species Tulasnella sp. 419. Next base: position 6,704 of record WSUA01000604.1, read on the forward strand.
TATGCTATGACGGAGTGTAAGATTCCGAAGAGTCCTTGGAGCATCGTCTCCGGACCGTGTAGTAAATTTGAAGAGCTGGGATTTCGTGGTAGTGCGCCTGCCTCATGACGTCCTTCAAAGGGCAGTTGACTTGTCGGTGTGAATAGCCGTGTTCCGTAAGCATTGAGCAAACCGAACTCTCTACGAAGAAATCAACAAGTCAGACGAGACGCGCTATTCGTACATGGAGCAGCCTACCTTTTTCTATCCCAGTTTCGTTCGAATCAGTAGCGTGATTATGCTAAGAGCGTGGCAATAGCGCTGAATGTTAAGAAATACGCTAGTTTTGTTATAGTAACTTGCCCGAAGATAGAAGTTAGTAGGAACGGTACAAATCAGCTTGCTACCAGACACCATCGGTCAACATTTCAATCTGATGCGCCATCCAAAATCAACTCCAGTAGTATGTTGACATGTTGCGCAACCAAGCGAGCTACCAGGGGATTAAAACTCTCGAGAAGACGAGTCGAATGTGGTGTTCCTGTTGCAATGCCGACGAAAGGCGGGCTTGTTTGCAAGGGTGTTTGACCGCCCTATCGGTCCCGGGGAACTCACGCGTTTGATCACCGCTGAACCGTGGGATAGGTTCGCTGATCCTAATTCGGACCAACTTTGAAACGACCTTGAGAGATACCAATATAGAAATGTAAGCGCATCCCATTTGTCTAGTTTTCCCGATCTGATCGATTGACAGTTGAAATCCAAACCATCGTGTGACAAATGACGGGTCTTCCCCTCTTTCGTGGTGATGGAAGCGAAGATGCCGATCAATGGCTTCGAGAAATAGCTTTCGCTACTTCAAATTGCAACGATTCCGGAGCCTTTCGAATCCTATCCTCTCATCTTCAGGGTGACTCTCCGGCTAGGGAATGGTATGATCAGCTGGATGACTCATTCAAGTCTTCATGGAGTCCATTCGAGCGAGTATTCCGCAGTCGCTGGATCATATCTACTCCGGTACCTAATCCAACAGATGTCGCTTGGGAGAAATTCTGCAAGCATCGTCTATCGTATGAAGCCCTACTGAATACACCATCTTCCCCACCGACAGACGCCACCCCTCCATCAGATATATGCCCCACAATCTCCACATGGGCTGAAGAGCATCTCATATTAGGAAAGGCAACCGATCGAGAGGATCAATCTCTGATCGATATGTCGAAAGCGCTTCTTCCACCCTTCATTCAAGCCCATATTGAGGTTTCACATCAGCCTCAGCCGTCAAACTTCGAGGAGTTTTGCGCGGCTATAGGGCAGATACCATCTGCAGTGGCTGATTTAGAGCGAGTACGTCGACGATTGTCCTCGGAGGATTGGCAAGTGCGGATCGAGCAGCGGATTCAAGATATCGCGGAGAAGGTGGACAAACTGCTGCGATGTGGGATGCAGGTAATCAATTCATTTGCGGCTGAGATCAGTGCTGAGAGCAATCAGACTGAGCCTCTACCGAACGACTCAGCTGAGAGCATTGCTTGGGAACCAAGCTCACCACTAACTTCAGTCGTGTCACAACCAAACGATGCCGTCTCGGAGCCATCAACTCCTCTTGCTCGCACGGGAAACCTTCCTGATGCTATAGAATGCATGTACCCCTTTTGTCTGTTGACCCGAGGGAGACTGACGCAGATACAACTCTGCTTATGATAGTGGCGCTATCACCGCATCTTGACACCGATATCCCTGACTCTTTACGAATTCCTGATGATTGGCGTGTATGCTAATTTGTATTCCAATGACCTACGTATCACATTTGTGACTTTCTCTCATTTGGCATTGACAGAAACCTACCGTATTTCAACAAGGAGCGCGCTCAAGACAGCAGCGAAAATGGTGAGTGCTTATAAGCTTGAATTTTCAGGCTGATGCAGATGCCTCCTTTCTTGGTAGTTGATCAATCGTATTCTTATGTTTCCTCTGAGTAGGAATGTTCATGATAGAACTATCGATGGCCTCATTATCGAACCTTGCCAATACGAAAGCCTCACAGGTGCACTATCATTATACGATAGGTTATCTGGGTCTACTCTGTATGAGGAAAAGGGTGGGCAAGACAGTCGTCCTACTGCTAGATTGTGATATAAAATGACTTATCAGAGTTCTATCCTTCTAGCTATAGAAATATTATCATCGGATCGACATGTTCAATATTGGATCAAAATCTCCAACAGGCACCTAGACGACTACATCGAGACAAAGTTAGGTTGGAGAGGTGAGTGCCCACAAAGTCCTTACTCCAGAATTCAGATTTACTGATATTGTGAGGACAGGTCTTGCAATGGTGTACGGTTACCGAGCGTATAAGCATCCATATCTGATGGCCGGAGCTCTATCCTATTGGAGTAGGACCCAGCCCCGGTGTGCTCTCTTCTAAACGATACACTTATCGGGATTCTGAATTCTTTGTTTCTCTAACAGAATTATAGCTCGTTTCTATCGCGTGTCAGGCTGGATTGTGCATGAGACTTCTTCAGGGGTAGCAGCTTTTGCTGGATTTGTACGCCAGGTTCGGATTTGTATGATTTTCCTGATTAGTCAGCATTTTGATTTCAAATAACACTTCTTCAGGATGGCTCGGGTGGACATCTGGACTGTCATGAAACACTGTTGCTGATGACATTATCGAGCCACCTTGCCGAATGCACAAAAAATGACGAATACAAGGAGCATGCCCTCCTCGCAGCTGATCGGATTAAGTCTATGTTACTTGATCCCAACACCATGTTGATCAAGGATGGGACCCAGTCCAGTGTATCTGTAAGCAGTACTAGAGTAGATGGCGACTACTCTGGCCTTTCGAGCTGCTTTACGGGTCTATTCATCGAGGCCTTGAGCTTACTTGCCTCCGTCACGGATGACGAAAGTTGGATGACCTTGTGAGCCACTCAGTTAATCCCAAACCCGTCATTCGTTGACTTCATTGATCCTTCAAGGGCGATTCAGATTGCTACAGCTGCTATGAAAACATCGGAATGGCATGGGAGTGATGGGATTCTGGATGTTGGATCTGATGGCAATGTCGCAAGTAATGAAGATTGCAGAGCTTTTAAGGGTATCCACGTTCCTAGTCTATTTGACTGAACTTCCTTGACCAATTTTCTTTTCTAGGAGTTTTACTTCGTGGGCTTCTTGAAGCATATCGAAGATCCAACAACGTTCCTTTCCGCAATTTGGTCCGAAGTTACATCAACGTTCAGGTATTTATCTATCGTTTGCCTCTGCATAAAGCCCTGATATATACACATGCCATTTTTGTAGTTCAACGCTTTGCGGGAGCTTGCTTCTGATGGTGAATATTATGGGATGGATTGGAAAGGTCCTTATAAGGGACCTTTTCTTCATGCACAGCTGGCGGCATTAGACACAATGGTAGCGGCGATTGGCGTTAATGACTCTTAGCACGTGGAATAACTTCTACTACAATATCCATTGCGATGGCCTCATTTCCAACCATCCCGTGTACGCAAATATGAGTGCAGTGGGCAGAGACAATTAGTCCTCAGAGAGTTCCACGTTGACAAAATGCAAAGAGTCCATATACGTCAGTATACCATAGGAAAGAGATGGGTAGCAAAGCTAATTGTAAGTACAGGAACTGTATTTGTACTTATAGTAGAGACCCGTATGGACGTAGAATGAGAACAGAGAGATACGAGATGAAAGTAGTCGTGTACGCAAAGAAGAATACACGAGAAGACGGGAAATTTCAATACCGAAAGCCCACGAACAACAGAGGAAACTTTGAAATCTGATAACGACTTTGGGGTGGTCATAAATCATTCACTCCAAGCGCGGCAACAAACGTATCTATAGCTGCTAGTTGTGCATGAGCGTATGGTCCAGTGAAAGGTCCTCTCCAATCGACCCCATAGTAATCTCCCATTCTCGAGAGATCCAGAAGTGCGTTGAACTAATAAAGCAAAGATCGTGGTGAGCGAGTCCAGTATTACTGATGGATTAAGTAACATAGATCGAACCTGAACATTAATGTAATGCCGCACTAAGTTGCAAAAAGGGGGATTTGCACGATTACGCATATATGCAACCAGAAGTCCACGGTTCAACCAACCTACAGGCGATCAATTTATCAATACTTTTCATCTGGGGAAAGATGAGCACTGACCTTTGAATGCTCTACTGTCGATACTTTGTGATGGATCTCCGTCAGAGCCTACCTTCAGGATCCCATCAGCGTGATGCCATTGATCGCAGTACATTGCTGCCACTGCAATCTTTATAGCCCTAGAAACCGAGAATTAGACAACATCTCGATATCACAACAGCACTACTCACAGATTTCTCCAGTCTTCGTCACCAGTTACATCAGCCAGCACGCTCAAGCCCTCAATCACCATGCCACTCAAATGGGGAGAAATCTCGTCTCCATCTCTTCCACCATCAACGTAATCACAGTCCATGACTAAGCCTTTACGGTCGATCATCCAGTCATTGATGCATTTCGCGGATGAGGTAGCAACATCGAGGTACTTTGAATCCTTGGTGCGCTCTGCCAGATAACTGGATAGTGTCATGAAGAGTACTGTCCGAATTGAACTAACTGTACAACTGGAGTCTGAATAACATGGCTGCTGTCCGATCGATCTAACTTCCAAACAATGAGAGGATCTTGCAAACTCACCAGCATTACGCCACCCGAGAACATTGACGAGGACCAAAAGGGCACTTGAGACTTTCTGATATATTGCGGTCTCGTATCAGCACGTTAGGACCTCCAGACAATGTCTAAAGCGAGATGCTACATACTGTTCGTCGTCCCATGCCGTGATGGCACGGGTAAAATGCTCATCATCGTGGAATAGAGTATTGTAGTAAAGGTTGTATATTCCTAAGGAAACATCAGCTCGAATAAATTAAAATCTGCAAAGAACTAACCCTCTAGCAAACCTAAGTACCGTATCTCGCTCCGCCCTGTGAACGAAGTAGTCACCGCAATCACTGTAAACCTGTAGGTAAATAACAGATACTATATCTAACAGATTAAACTTACACCTCACGCCCGTCATATCTTCACGGCTGCGCAGCCTGCCATACACAAGCATAGCTATGTTAGGAGTAAAAAGTTGATGATCGCAAAGACATCCGCCAAGCGTGAGGAAGGATCTTATTGCCTAATATGCAATTAATTTCAGCAATCAGTAATAAGGCGATATCGACTCACCCCTGGGATAATCCTGATTCTGTGATCCTGGGTCATCAAACTTTCCGGTTTCTGTCAATGGCGTGAAATATTATTATGTTAATCAAACGAAAACGGTTTCATGGACAAACCCTCCAATTATAGAGCACTGGATATGCCACGACTTGAGTAATAGCCTTGCCAGATTTGTCCTTGCTGGGTTTAGTGGAATTGATGGGAGGCATGAACAACTTGCGGATATCGCCAAGGGTGATTCTGCAGGAGGTATGGACGACTTGATCAGCCATCACTTCGTTGATCGAATTAACTGATTAAATCAAATTCAGTAGCCAGTACTGGGAGATCATTGAAATCTGACCTTCTGCGGTATCCGACAGCACTACTGGTTGAGCCACAAGGGCACTTGGTCCTGGTTTAGAATTGCCGGTGTTGCCATCTAATGAAAAGATAGATGTAATAGGCGAGCAAGGCTCCCAATTAACGTTTTCGCTCGCGGTGATATTGGTCCCCAAGTTTTCTGTCTGATCGGGCAAGGCAGAAGGACGAGTGACACCAGCTTCATCCGAACCACTCCTGTTGATGACTGTCATCAAATGCTTAACTTGCTCCGATATCTCTGCCATTTTGTCCTTAATCATCGAAATCTCGTTCATCGAAGAGATTTGACAACGAATCCGCTCTACATCTAAACTCTCCCTTGGTATGTTAGCCGCGGCGGAGCAATACGAAGTAAAGCTGGAATGAGGTAGTGAAAGATGTACTCGAATATGGGCTACAATGAAAGGTGGTAGGAGCGTTTGGGTCGTCTTGATCAAAGTGGTGTTATCCCGTGCGGTGGCCTGACCCAAGCGAACATGTTCATCCACCCAATCCGAGATTGCACCTTTACCACCATTTCCGCGCACCATTTCATCTTTGAGGATGTATTCATAGGTGAGAGAGTGATTTGTAAAGGCATTCCACGCAACCGCTTGATCAGCGATGCGTTGAGCCTCTGCAATCCACCGATCGCGGAACTTTGGCTCAAAATCTTCCCATGACTTCTTCACCGTACTTCCTAGTCCATCATACCACCTACGCGCTGATGAACCAGGCCGAAGCTTGGTGGTTAAAAGACGGAATATGCCTGCATCGGAAAAGCTTCCTGTAGATGCTACCAGCGTCTCCAACCATTGCTCGGCTTCTTGAGGTGACTCATCTCCTCTAAACTGCAGGATATCGTTTG
>WSUA01000608.1:0-13093 GCA_019633455.1 Tulasnella sp. 419
GACACTTCTGCTCTCATTTTCTATTCTTGGCACATCAGAATACGGTACTCAGTATCCTCCGATATCGACTGCGGCCCATGATTCGGTAGCGATGAAGAGGCGCTTCCCAACTCACCTCAATCTCTTGTCGAACATGGTTCACGTATTTTCGGCGTTCAATGACTTCGGTATCTTCAATACCAAATATTCGTCCACCGGTCTCTTCTACAACCCTACGGAGTCAATCAGCAAAATCCAAATAGCATAGCATATCTATGCTCACCTGACACTCTCATCCAAGTCCTCAAGGTCAGCATCAAGCGCAGCAAGTGTTGCTTTCAACTGCGGACGATCCCAACACAGCGTCCTTCAGTATCTCGATCCAGCAGCATTCCATCGAGAAAAACCACCCACCTCATTCCTAGCCCAACTCAACTCTTCGCTATCCTCTCTAGCCGTACTCGCAATCCTCAAATAACTCGCTCTCAAAGATTCCGCAGTCTGCAAACTCGTCTGAATCTCTTCCACTACAGAATGGTACGGATCCTCCATTGTCCTTGTATAAATAGATGAAGTTTCCCTTCGAAAATAGGATTAAGAGTGGGAGGGAGGTTAGGGTGCCAGCGTTTTGGTGTGCCTTCTGGTAGAAGGTGGTCTGGGCATTGGACCTACGACTGCCAGGCAAAAAGTCAACACTGCCAATTCCCACGCCTCCACTTTCGAGGTCTCCGTGAAGACGATTCTGACGCCATGTCCTGACTCATTTCTCATGCTTACTCTCATCATAGAAGAGACTTATTAACATGGGTCAATCGCAAGTGACATCAGGGAAAAAGGTAAAACGCATCGCAATTATAGGAGGTGGAGGACCAGCAGGTCTGGCAACTCTTCGTGTTTTCCGTGAACATATATCCCAACTAGATGCGGATGAAACCTGGGATATCGTTGCCTTTGAAGCAAGAGAAGATATTGGTGGCGTCTGGTGAGCTCAATTAAACAGCTCCATTATCCGGTACTCATTCCGCAGCTGTGCTATTCTAGGTTTCGTTCTTCTGCAACTCCACCAGACTCAAATGAACCACCTCCATCAGCAATTTACGACTGCTTGATGATAAACATCCCTCATCCAACCATGTCCCTTCACAACTTTCCATTTCCTCCATCCACATATCTTTTCCCCAATGCCGACGTTGTCATTGATTACATTCATTCATACGCCGATCACTTCAACGTACGACAATACATCAAGCTCAACCACAAAGTCACACGTGCAGAATGGGATAACTCCAAATCCGAATGGACCTTGAACCTCTCAACAGGAGAAACATGGAAAGGCGATCACGTCATCGTTGCATCAGGTCATTACCATTTCCCTCGAATTCCGTCCACAATCACCGGTTTAAAAGAGTTCAAGAACGTGATTCATTCAGCTTGGTACCGTAATGCAACACCTTTCAAGGATAAAAAAGTTGTTGTCGTAGGAGGAGGACCTAGTGGAAGAGATATCACCGCCGATCTTGTTGGATCAGCTAGTGAGGTGTTATGGTGCGTGCGCACTCACACTCGCTCCGATAAGGTGGAAAATGGATTGAAGAAACGCGTCGCGCTTAAAGGAGTCGAAGTGGACGGAAAGGTGACGTATGAGGATGGGACATCTGATGAAAACGTCGATTGGGTCATTTTGGCCACGGGCTACGAGTTCAAGTGCGTACATAATATTATAATCGCCATCAAAATTTATGCATCTTACTCATGGTATTATCCAGCTATTCATTTCTGCCTCAAATCGTAGAAGCATTCCCACCCTCCGGCGTCCTTTTCCCTCCAGCGTTACACAACTCCAAATACCACCTATATCCTCTCGCTCAACACCTCTTTCCTCTCCCACCACCTCCTTCCCAAACCACCACTTCTCCTGCAATACCACCATCAGCGATAGCATTCATCGGCCTACCATCCCGTCTATCTCCTGTACCCATTTGCGAAGTCCAAGCATTAGCAGCCATCCGTCTCTTCCAATCCGCATCCGACCCTTCCTTGGTTGATCTAGATACACAAAGGCGTAAATTACTGGAAAGAAGGAATCAAATTCTTACGTCCAATCCGAATGCCCCGGAAGAGGAGATTCTCGCCAAGTTATGGCATAAAATGCCCGATCTTGAACAATACGAGTACCGTAAAGAACTTGTCGCCTTTGCGGCGGGATACGACGAGGACAAGATTAAAGAACTAGAACAACGGGGTTGGAAGTTTGAAGATTGGGTTGTGGAAGCATATATGAATAAAGACGTTTTGCGAGCGGAGTGGAGGTAAGTACATTGTTCTTGGACCTTGAATTGAGAAGAACTAACTTCGTTTTAACAGAGATGTTGAAGCCTGTGGAGAAGCGGATGAATATGTACGAGGTGTTGGAACAAGTGAAGGATGGATTAAGCTTATGAATAGATTGCTGGAACGAGCCAAACGACGGAAAGGAGAGCTAGCTATCTTGGAAGAGGTGGCTTCCTCAAACGTAATGTATACATCACCCTGATATGAAGCACGATTGTTCTCCCCTTTCTATGCCACATTGAGCCTTGAGTTACTACTGATCTATCAGTACCACGAGAAAATAGTACAGCTCTAAGGTCATTTTAAGGACGGGGGTAGAGGGTAGCGACGAGAGTACAAATTGGTAATTAAATTAAACTATAATGCTGAAGGCACCATTTCCGCAACCCTCTCGCTTTCTTACTAATTGTTGTTGTTATTATACCACTAGGTGTAGTTCTTTATAAGATACCCCACGGTTCGATGACCGGCAATGGGGATAGCTAATAGGCTACATGTATGTATATATTGTATGAGAGAGCTGACCAGGCTCCTTCGCGCGACTGGATGACCCAAATTAAGGAGCAACGGATCGAGAATATGCAGCCACATCACTCGTGCACAGAACATGTTTCCATCAGTTCTACCCACTCTTATATCCAGGCCACATTTCATCGTAACGCCATAGACCAGGATCCAGATCTTTGTGCCAAACTGCACAAATCGCAGGTATTGTGCCCAACGACTTCTCCAGCGCACCGAGAGACCAGTATTCAGGGGGATTGGCGGCAATAACACTAATAGGGTCAATTTCGGATTCACAAAAAGGTTGAAACTCTTCTAGTTGTTCAACCATGAGCTTTCGAAATTTATAATCCTAAAAACATTGAAGAACCAATTGACAATTTGATTATGAATCTTTGGTGAAAATTTGGCTTACCCAGCCATTATACTGGCTGATACGCCTCAGATCATCAGGTGTAAGCCCGCGAACAATTACTCCGGGTACCGTGTCAATTCGTGGGGGGAGTCCGTCAAATTTATGTCGACTTTGGATTGAAGATATAACAGCTGGAAAATTTGTATCAGTGACCCGGTGCCGAACATAATCCTAAAGAGCGAATCATGTGGTAAGTCAACAATTCTCTATGATTCTTCTTGTGTTGATACCTTTAAGATCCCTAACGAGATCATTAGGTGGGAGCCATCATTTTCAAGAACTTTCTTGAGTATAAGAGGATCCATCAGAGAGCCGTAAAAGAATGCTGTATCCAAATTCATAAGCTCCATCTCCTCTGACCCCAACGTCGGTAAAGGAATAGAAGTAATAACCCCCTGCATCCCTCCATCGCTAGTGGCCTCCGAATCATCCGTAGAAGAAGCCGGGAGGAGATTGAGTAGCTTTTCTGCTTTTGGACGACGACTGGGATCCACATCCCAGCATTTGACTAGAAAATCCGAGACAGCCTCGTTGCTGTCAAACAGTGATTTGACGAGCTCAGTCAGATATGGAGGGTTACCACGGAGAATTTCACTTAATATAGCCGCAGAAATGTGAACCCTGCTATATGGGGCTTCACCTGTTATGATCTGGCACTAAATTAGCCACTTTACCAACCTCACTAGCTTTGCCCAGAGCTCACCTGAAGCACAAGACAGCCAAATGCCCATATGTCGCTTGCGCTTGTCTTTGGCTTGTCTTCTAGGAGCTCTGGAGAGAAAAAAGGTACTGTGCCGCCTACATTTGCGTTGCTTGTGGTAAGACCAGTGATACGTTGCGCATCATCAATGAAACTTGATGTTCCAAAGTCGCAAAGACTAGCTGAGCCCTGTTCGTCCACTAATACATTTTCCTAGGGATTCACTTCAGAAATTGCATAAATGACGTATTTCGTTACGCGTACTCCTTTGATGTCACCATGCACAAGTGGGAGAGAATGCAAATAACATAGACCACGTGACACATCTATTATCTACAAGTTCAAGCAACCATGGTCAACTCCTATAATCGAAACAAAAGAGAAATATGCCTACAAGGGGCAGACGGTCCTTCGAAGGGTCAGATCGTAGATATGTCACGATATTGCCATTAGAATACCATGGCGATATTAAAGAAGGAAGCCCATCCGAGTCGAAACTGAAGCCCAAGAGAGGGACTACATTAGGATGACTTAACCTTCTCCAAGCGTTGACCTCCCTGAAGAGTCGCTGCATAGTTGCGAATGCTAGGTCAACAATTCCCTAGTAAAGGTCGTTTGTACTTTACCTTCATGAGTCGTTCTTTAGATTTTGGCTCCCCTGGTGCCGCAATTCGGAGTTTTTTTATTGCAACCACCTACAGGAACATGGACGAATGATTTGTTAAGTACAACCCCCAGCCCTCATCGACATACCTGTATCTCGTGGTCGTCGCCCATTGTTCCCTTCCATACGTCGGAGAATCCTCCTCCAGCAGTCCTTTCCGAGCAAGTGACTTTTCCAGTTAAGTTTAAGTGAGCAACCGGGTTTTCCACATCTTGAGGCGACGGAAACGATAAGCGTTGCGCAGTGCCAGACATAGGCGCATTGTGAGCTTGAGTTGCTGGCTGTTCTGCCCTTTTATGACCATAGTGATTTTGGGCTGCTGATCGTGTCAGTGGTGCCATTTAGGGGACAAGACCCCAGAGGTATGCACAGAATGGTAGTAGTGGTGAATCAAGCACTCAATTGCAATCAAGACTGTTCCACCCTTGATAAAGCGAAAAGCCTACTAGTCAGGGGGGGGGGACCGGACGTGAAGTCCGTAACCCAGGGAAGGGGGTGGGCGGGCCCAGCGCCAGCCGCCAGGAGTATTTTTGACTTACGAAATCAGTGTTTGCACAGTATAAAGTCTACTATCTCCACAAAAAGGCTCGTAAAGGGTTGAATCCATGCCCGTTGTCCAAACCTTCGATCAGAGACAACTTGAAAGCAAAATGCCGTTATAAGTCTCTGGCGTGTTTCGAATCTCAACCTTCAAAATTCATCCCAAAATAATAGCCAGATATAGTAATCCAGGAACACCTAATTGCCAAATATAGTGATTTTATAAAAAATTTTAGATCTGAAGCATGCCAGACCCAAATAACGGGATTGTTCGACGATTCTCACGGGCTTTAAACAAGGAACATCGATTCTGGGTTCTAGTGTAGAACAACCCCCCTTTTTTCGACCCGATTCCACTCGGCTCTTCCCTGTTAAAGGTCTTTCTATTGTTAGGCGTAATGTATGAAGCTCTATATGATGTCTGAATTGATGAGAGCTGATTGGGAACTGAAATAGAATTGTCAGGATCATGCGGTTATTTGAGTTGACGGCGAGTTTGAAATTCATTCAAGTACATATATGGTGCTTCCTGCACTTAATTTGGCCCAGAACAGCGCATAGATAGGAGGAAGGGAGCCCTCTACCTATTTCTCAGAATCAGTTTACTACTGGTTGGTCCTATTTTCCAGAAACCCCAAGCATTTCCGCGAATTCGGCCGCCGAGTAACAGCTCCGAGCAATCCTCCTCAAGCGGAGCTATTATTCGGAAATCTTACCTATCCAGTGAAAAGCACCCAAGAAGAAATGAGTAAATTTTCAGGGGAGTCCGGGTCCGCATTGCATGCATCAGTGACGTCCAACGTGATTATATTACATTCAGGTGGCATATTAGTATCTCTTCAAATACAACGATACGCTACATGACACCCTTGAATTCGTCCCATTTGCTCGCAGCGTGAGCCTCGTAATCCCACTCATCGGGTTCCAACCTATCTGTGGAATCACTCCAAACTTCACAATATGCAGACACCGAGGGGATCCCAATATCCAATGAGGAATCCCAGTTTGGTATTTCATCAAGCCCACTACCAACTAGAGGTCGGAAGCTGGCAAGCGGCTGAATATGGACTATCTTTTGTTCATACATCTAGAGGGATATATCCATTTGTTATTTACTTCGGTAAGTAATATGCACTTCTTCTGGAAGAATTAGCTCACCGATTCGCCATATTCCCTGATCCGTGAGAAGTCGGCAGCCGTGAGTCCATCCACGATTACACCACGTACAATGCCTTCTCCATTGGGTGACCTGGAAAAGGCAATCCTGCTTATGCTTGAAGGTATGACGGCGGGAAAACTTGTGTTAACCACGCGGTGCCTTGAATAACCCTAGTCATAGATTTGTCAAGATCCATCCCATGAAAATTCCTGTCGCGAGTTACCTTTAATAATCCCGGGGCAGTTTGTAGGTGAGATCCATTATTCCCGAGAACTCTGCCAAGGAGAGACGGGTGCATCAGAGTTCCATAAAGGAAGGCTGCAGTGGGCTCCGTAATCTCTGCAGCCATCATTTGCTCCGATAATGCATCCTAATTCTACAAGGTAAGAGCTTATCAGGTCGGTGAGGTTCCGATAAATTATTCACCTTTTCAACGTTGTGACCATCTTCTGTGTACCCCTTCTCTACTGAATATTCTTCTACACCCTCCATGGAATTGGGATCATGGGGTGCTAACTCGGAATCAAAAGTTTTAGGAGACTCAACGACTGTCGTAGGTGCGGTAGACATCTGAATGATATCCAATAGGGACCTTACATCTGGACGGACAGAAGGGTCCATGTCCCAGCATTTGCGTATGTCTTCGGAGAATGCGTTACTGGGTATGGGCAGCGAGTCCAATATCTCGTTTGAATATGGAGAACTACCGCGAATAATTGCGGTACTAATGGCTGCAGTACTGTGGAGCTGGGGATAAGGGACCTGCCCGGTCAAAATCTATCCCTAAGTCAGTATATACGCTCCAGCTGGTCCCTATTTGGTATCGGCTTACTTGAATCAAGAGGCAACCGAACGCCCAAATATCGCTTTTAACCGTTTTTGGTTCGTCATTCAAGAGTTCTGGAGAAAGGAAACGTGGTGTTCGCCCTATATTAGCATTTGTTGTGGTGAACCCCGTAATGTGCTGTGCATCATCAATGAATTTGGACATTCCAATATCGCAAAGTCTAGCTGAGCCGTTTTCGTCTACCATAACATTTTCCTGCAGATTATTAGCTACTTCAAGCGGCACACGTAAGTTGTATTTTGTTGACGCACCCCCTTGATGTCCCCATGTACGACAGATATGGAATGCAAATATGATAGACCTCGCGCAACGTCTTGTGCCTACATGTTGAGACCATGAATACTAAAAGGTAATAGAGACATAGTTAAGAAAACCACTTACAAGTAGTGTCCTGTCTACTGAGGGATTGAGTCGTAGATATAATACAACGTTGCCCTCAGGGTACCATGGTGAGATCATGGAGGGCAATCCGTCTGAATCAATACTGTAACCAAGAAGAGGCACAATATTGGGATGTTTCAGCATTCTCCACACCATAATTTCCCTAAACAGCCTCTGTTTGGTACAACGACCCATTGTGTGGATTATCTTAGTCAAAACACGGTGCCAGTATTTCATAATAGGCTGACCTTTTTCAGGCGTTCTCGAGGTAGTGGGTCTTGGTGTGTTTTGATCCGTAGCTCTTTGATTGCAACCTGCGAGATGCCCTTAGATTTACCCTGTCGCAATCAGCTATCATGTTCGACGTACAGTCATACTTTGATGATCGACCATCATCGTCCCCTTCCAGACATCCGAATATCCTCCTCCAGCAATTTTTTGAAAAAAAGAGACCTTCCCAGACATGTCTAAGTCGGCAACTGCGGACACGCTCTTGTCTAACGCTGACGAGCTTCGTGATCCTTTCGGAGCCTCTGGGCCTGTACCGACTTAATTCAAACATGAAGTCATGTCTTGGAGTATTAATTATAAGACAAATCTTACTTGCTTCATGAAGGAGCTTCAAGGTAATGTCAATGTTCTCCATATCTTCATTGATTTCTTTTATGACATCGTTGATATGTCTTTGAACTGCAGGATACCTGAAGTGACCTATGTACAACTGAGATCGATGTCCTGAATTGGGTCTTTTGGCCTCACATACCCTGAAATTCCCGGAGATGGGAGGACCAGTAACTGAGATTTGATGGAGCACCAAGTGTTCGAAGTCCTGATACCGCCTCCGTAAAGGCGGGGATCTCTTTCAGAGTTCTTAAGAATCGAGTTACATAATTAGTTTTGATATTCGTAGTAAATCGGAGACTCTCACTCTAAGAATGAATTTAGATCCTCCGCTGATCGCCCAAGCTGCTCTGGGAGCTCCTCCAAGTCAGATATGAGATTGAGCTGTACTCCAGACATTGGTGTTGAAGCGCCCGGTTCTCCAATCCGAACTTCTACGGCGGAAACCATCCCATCAGTCGGCAATTCCTTGGTGATCCTATCAGGGAAAAGAGCCGACGCATTGACACGAAATAGATGAACGACCTGCTGTAGCCTCGAGCGGAGTTGATTAGAGGACGATGTGATATCTGATGCTGTTGCGAAAGAGTGGATATCACTTTCAAACCCGAGGAGCTCGCTAATTATATTTCCGATGCAACTAAGCAATGAATGCATTAACAAAACTTTCGAGGTATGATCAGATATTGGATACATACATCTCGAAGTGGAAGAAGGCATCAGCACCCTTCAATTGAATATGCTCATCGATATTTTCTGAGCGGAGCAATCAGGTAGTCAACTTTTCGTGGCCTAACCTAGGATCTCTGAGTACGCATTCAAAGGGCGTTTACCTTTAATATCTTGTTCTCTTACGGTAGAGAACTTCTCAGAGAGAGCAAGTAGTGTTTTTGATTGCTCTGCGAAGCGCCGATCTGGATCAAAATGAACCTCCGTGTCTGAAGTGCTACAATCTGCTTGATGCTCACTTTCTTGATTGGCACCCTCGTTGAGCTCAACTAGATTTGATGGAACTTGATCATTCTCCACAGCAGGATTGGTCGATGGCTCATGTAAGATATCTGATTTGTGTCGCAATGTGATCCAGTTGGCAAATACCGTATGTAGATTTCGGAAACGAGACTCACCGGGAGGCAATCCACTCATGCCAACAGTGATAACGGCTGCTACAAATAAACGATGTTTGAACTACTCTCTTCTTGCTCTGTTATCTGGTTGGGGCCTAATTGCATCAACGAAGTCGAGATGATTGAACCGCAGAACCTCGATTATATTGAGATTTCTACCTTCTAATGAATCAAATCGATGACGCTTAATTGCGCGTGAAATAAATGGTGCTCGTAAAATTATAATATTGGGATGTGAGTCTTACCCCAATATCAATGTGCAGGTAAGAAGGCTGCGTCTCCTGTCTACGGCTGCAGGATCGTTTGAAGAAAGAGGGTAGAGGGTGGCGAGGCGGGCGAGGGTGACTATGAAGTAATAGATAAACAGGGTTCACGCCGCTTTGGGTTCAAGGTACCATCTTTCCCCACGATCCACAATCTCGGATCCCGCTCGTCACTCACAAATTGCCTGTCGCTCGGTGAGATCATTGACTAGATGCACCAAGGATCGATGACTAGATGTGGATGGGTAGTAATAGAGCTTACAGGTAAGTACAAGGAACACGATGTAGTATCAATGCCTTACCAAGACAGATTTCACGCTGGAGAAGGTCCTTCAGTTATCGGGTCTAAATGGGTGGGCCTCGGCACCAATTTGGTCCAAAGAACGTTCGTCCGACAATCCTCCTGTTCATTGCATCTTATTTTTTCAAATATTTTGTTGATAATGATTTCACAAATGATGTCCCTAACTCTTTGGCATATAAGATGCCGATCACTAGTCGAGAGTCAAAGTAGATGGAGTCAAAATTGAAAAAGGGTTCAACTTAAAAATGAGGATCTGCCCATGCAATGAATAGCGCTCGCTGAAGCTTACAGTCAAGATGTGAACCTCACCCTACAAATTGTATCTGTACAAAGAGAGCTAAATGGCGGGTCGTTTAAAGGAGGGCAGGGGGTGGCGAGGTTAGAGAAGGACTTATCAAAGCGAGGAAGGTGTGCCGGTTCAAGGAGCTATTCCTACAGTCTCCTAATTTCAATGGAAGTGTTAGTTGCCGATAAGGGCACTCCTGCCACGAGAGAAGTCAACATCGTTTCGCATAACAGAGAGCCAACCCATCTCCTCACGTGACCAACGATCGCTTGGGCTTCCCGGTTTTCAAAGAGAACAAGAAATTGTACAATTTTAACATAATGGCGATTCAGACAGTGAGCTAACAATGACGTGGAATATTCATGTATCACTGCTACTGGTCTGTCCTTGAAACTTCATTCCCTCGTAACGCCAGGTCCTAGGCTCTAAGTAATCCAAGGAGTACTGCCAAACTGCACAAATCACAGGTACTTGACCGAAGGACCTCGTCATCGCACGGCGTGACCAATACTCAGGAGTCCCGCAATTTCCTCGAGTTGTCGTGAGTAGCGTCGTCTAACACCCCGAAACTTGTCGAGCTGGTGAGCTTGAAGCTCCATGAACTCGTACATCTAAAATGTTTGAAAATCTCTATATAGTGATCATCATTCTCCGTGGTGAGGTTTGGCTTACCGAGCCATCATAATCCCTCACACGTTTCATATCGTCAGGTGTGAGTCCCTTAACAATTATGCCGGCTATGGTGTCGTTTTTCGGCCGGGATTCACTAAATCTGGCTTGACTTTGAATCGAATGTATGATGGCTGGATAGTTTGCACCAGCCACCTGGTGTAGAGGATAACCCTGAGATGGAAAATACGACATAAGTGACAAATTTTTCATGACTCTTATGTAGTTACCTTGATTACCCCTACCGAGAACACCAAGTCGGAGCCATCATGTTCGAGTATCTGCGTGAGTCTTTCAAGATCCATCAGAGTGCCGTAAAAGAATGCCGCTTTCAGATCCGTGGTCGGTACGCGCTTGGATGGCGGCGTGACAAAAGGGACCTGATAATCCCTTGTTCTGAGGTAACCTCCTGTGGTTCTTTATCCACTTTCATGCCTGCAAAAAAAAGGTGTCTCAATGAGATCCAAAAGGCTCCTAGCGCTTGGGCGGAGACTGGGATCCATGTCCCAGCATTTGTTGAGACAGCCCGAGAAACTCTCACTTCTGGAGAATAGTGATTCTACGAGTTCGACGGAGTATGGAGGATCACCACGCAGGATCTTGCTGACGACAGCTGCAATGATAATGGCATCGTTATATGGGACTTCACCTGTCATAATCTAGGTCAAAATTAGCATCTCCGCTAAGCTAACCCCGACTATTCGCGGAGCTTACCTGAAGGATGAGACAGCTGAGTGCCCACATGTCAGTTTCCTTCGTTTTTGATGCGGCGCTCAAGAGTTCTGGAGCAAAAAAGCGCATTGTACCACCCGAATCAGACGAGGTTGTAATAAAGCCAGTTATGAGATGGTGTTATTTTTTGACGTACCCCTTTGAGGTCTCAATGAACAAGGGACTGAGAATGCAAATAACATATCCCGCGTGAAACATCGACTACCTGTATTTCAAAGCGTACTGAATAACATTGTGAATTGAAGAAGAATAGAAATTGAGCCTACAAGTGGTAGACGATCCGTTATAGGGTTAGATCGTAGATATGATACGATATTGCCCTTTGAATATCACGGCGAGATTAATGAAGGAAGTTCATCCGAAACGAGACTGAAGCCCAAGAGGGGTACAACATTAGGATGAATCAACTTTCTCCACGTGTTAACCTCCCTGAATGGTCGCTGTATAGATAAGTATTTGTCAAAAACCCCAATGGTGATGTCTACAGTTGGGTTGTGTTTCTACCTTGACAACGCGCTCTTGAGACTTCAACTCCCCAAGCGCCGCGATCCGTAGTTGCTTAATTGCCACCATCTGCAGATAAAACGTATGGTCTGATGAACCACTGAGTATCATTACTAGCCTCCTGAACATACCTGTATTTCTTGGCCATCGCAGCTCATCGTACCCTTCCACACATCAGAGAATCCTCCTCCGGCCACCTTTGCTAGACAGGAGACTTTCCCGCTCATGTCCCAGCTAGAGATAGTAGAAACGATTTCTGGATCTTGAGGCAGTATTGACAATAAGCGCCCCATGGTATCATGACTAGGTGTGATGCTAGTGCCATAATAATCCTGTAGCATCGCTGTGTGGCCAGTTTGAACCTGGGAAGCAGACTGTATCGATGATTGAACCATTTGGAGCTCAAGCTTTGGGGGATATGGTAGTATGAAGGATGGTCGTCTTGGAGTTTGTTGATCAAATTAGGACTGTTCCTTAGGGCGGTGGGGCTGAATCGCCGGCTGGGTTGGTGACGACCATGGTTAGCACTTATTTTATGCACGAAGTTTAGGACGTGAGGAGCAGATGCAGAGGTGTGAAGAACTTGAGATGGGATGCGGCTTGAATGGGACGTTCTAATGATAAAAATAGAGAGGGATGGGACAAACCAAACACGAGCGCTGACTCAGCTATTCACGTGACCGATCGCCAAATTCCGCTGACACTTTTTGAGCACTCATACCACTATACTTATTGTCGAACACACCCGCGCTGCGTATGCCGCGAACTTGGCCTCGCTATGACAAATTGACGAGAATACTGAAGCAATCTCTTGGATCTCAAGGTGCCAAGCAGGAACTACAATGGATGAAGCAATCTTTAAAAGGGCGAGCAGTCGACTTCAACGAAGCTAATCTGCGAAGGAATCTCGATGATCAGCTTCTCCACATGGTAAAACTTAGGGCGCAAGGCACTCCACTAGCATATGTGATAGGCATGATTCTTTGAATCTTGTGGTTATTCCCTTTACTGACCTGTTTGATTCATCCAGGTGATCAGCCGTTTGGTCCCCTATCAGTGAAAACTCG
>WSUA01000609.1:0-13082 GCA_019633455.1 Tulasnella sp. 419
GAATCCTTCCCATAACGCCTAAAAACCAGTGGATTAATATACGCCCCGACCCATCTCCCCCATCCCAATCAAAGACGTTGCGTGGGATGTCTGGTTCATTGGAGCAGGTGGATATTGTGTCAATGAGTGATAATTCCATCCAGCGTGCTGCCGCTCCCAGGTGAGTCGCAAACTATGCACTAATGAACATAAGTCAGCCGTACTAATTATGCCTTTTAACTATCATATCAGCTCTGTTGCATCTCCTAGGTCTAGGCTGCCTGTCAAGATGCATCTGAGGGAGCGAGTAGCTAGATATTCACCTCGCTCGCCACTACCCGAAGATAATCTAGCTTTGCAGGACGACCACAAGGGTCAGCAGGATCCTACAGAATCAAATTTGGTAATGATTCCTGATAGTATCATCTAGCTAGAAAAAAACACTGCTAATATGAGGTTAGTCTGCACTCTTAGGCGCGACACCCCACCCTGATCTAGGAAAAGACGAGCAAAGTCCTGGAAAGTGAGTCTTTTCATTCAGTAAGTGATGTTTCCTAATGTTATCATAACTCCGTAGCACCAGACTCCAGATACCAGCTGTATCTCTTGCACAAGATCTCGTGGAGGACAGCACTAAGCAAGCGGAATCCAAGCAAGTTAGATTTCTATCAGAAGCTCATCAACATATGGACGACGATACCCAATTTTGGACAACCTATGTCAAAGAGGCAGAAGAATTCGATAAAGAACTGATTGACAAGTGGCACAAATCTCTTGATGTTCTTTTGATCTTTGTGAGTATTATGTTCTGGCTTCCTAATACGTAAGACTCAATCTATTGTCCAACCATAGGCAGCTCTGTTTTCGGCAATCAATACGGCTTTCATCATTGAATCCTACAAGGGCCTCCAGCCAGACTCGTCAGAGATCACCAATGCCTTACTACGTCTACTTCTTCTACATCGAAATGATGATGTCGCTTTCTCGGAAGCTGACCTCGGAAGCCTCTCATCACCCGCACCGGTCGTTCCAGTCAATGTACTGTTCTTTTCAAGCCTCACTAGCAGTTTAATAGCTGCTTTTGGAGCAGTCACAGCAAAGCAATGGCTGAATGAATATGCCAATGCAGGTCATATGCTCCCTCGTCACAAGCAAGGCCAACGTCGTCAAGCAAAATATGACGGACTGACAAGCTGGCACTTTTGGTTTGTGATGGAGCTCTTACCAATATTGCTTCAGTTATCGCTCCTACTTTTCTTCGCGGGGACCATCGTCTTCCTGTGGCCGATGAATATCAAGATAGCGACTATGTTACTTGGGCTTGTTGTCGCGAGCCTTGCAGCATATGTCGCCACAGTCTTGACTTCCATCATATGGCCAAACTCTCCTTTTCAAACGCCGGTGTCAAGCTACCTTCGAAGTCTCGTCTTCCTACTAGGGAGAAGGATCCGCGAAGGTTCAATGCCTTGGTACAAGTCCATACTTGAAGGGCTTGGCTATATAGGCGATATCATTCAAGTCCATGTAACCACTGGACGCTTCCATTCAACTGCTCAGTCTTTGCATAATCCAGACCCACGTGGATCAATACTTATCTCGAATCTCACTCAATTTCGATTGAAACTCTTTGGACCGGTTGCAAAACTGTTGACCAAAGATAGCGATCACTCCGAAAGGATCACTACTCGGAATCAAAATAGGGCATGGGATCCTATGGATGTCCTCAACGCCAACAGCGTCATGTGGCTGTTGGAACAAGCCGAGCATCCGGACGTTACCCTTGGAGCTCTCGCCGCTATTCCTCGTCTGCCGGCTGATCTTGTGCTAGACCAATTCAAAGAGCGAGAGACCCTATTCGATAGGGTCCTCAAATTCCATCGTTCGCTTGTCCCAATTGCACGGGGCTCAGAGCCGCTGAATGATGTGAAGAATTGGGTTGATAGCTCGATCATCTCCTCATCAGTGATTCATCACGTATTGAAAGCCAGGAAGCGTGGAGATGAAACATTTCAAGAAGAGGTCAGGCATTTTCCCTATCCAACCATTCCAGATCTTCTTCCACCGAATCTCGATGACGTTGGGAAACTAGTAGTTCACTTCTGCACCAATGTCCAATCTGGTGCTGCTCACACTGACATTCTCCTCCTTCAACGACTTCTCGCACAATATCCCTCGTCATTGTCAATGCAGGTGGAAATACCCATTAGCGATCGGTACCGAACATCTGTAACGGAGTCTATCGTCACTACTATTTCCCCCCTCTCGTTGCTTCTGGATGGTGTTATCGCGTGTTCGGCTGGGCGGATGTGGAGTGGGGCAGGAACAGTCAGCTATCTTCATCATCCAAAGTGTGAACCGGCCTTTGCCGAAATTTTTGATCAACTAGGATGTATGATGGATGAGAGCGAAGTGTCACTGGACATCGTCAGTCATATAGCAATTGCTGTAGCTACAGTTCAATGGTATGGAAGGGACATGGGCCTGGATCTCTGGAGCTACCCGACTGAGGGGGATCAGGAGAACCTCAAGGAACTACTTTATATCCGCTACGTTGATGTGGACAAGGGGTGGGTACATCCAGATGCCGGAGGGAGCGAGGTCGTTTTCTAACCTTCTATATAATTTAAACTTGTAGGAAGGACACACTTCCGAACATTGCACTCGCAATATCAGTTGCGGAGTTCTCGACATTCGATTGCATCGTTCCAATTTATCCTCGTCTGGTGACTTTTGCCGAGTCACTCTTAGCGGAGAGAATGGATAAAGATGTCTTGAGCTACGCAAGACACACGGTCACGGTTTCATTTCCTAACTTCGCCGAGGGGTTATTACGCCTATCACGGATCCATATCGGCGACATTGAAGTGCAACATGGTATCCTAAGGATTCTTCAATGCTGTCCGGATGGCGAGTGGCTTTCACCTCTGAACGAACTCTACGGCAGCGACATTATCAATCTTCTCCAGTCTGTCCTTTCGATGCAACCCTTAACGGACAATCAAGGAACCATTCAGGCAACCGTGGATATTCTCAATAGAATATCCGCAATACTGAATGATGGAGCCTTCGAGCACCTCATCGTATCACCTTCGAGTGACCTATACCAATACCGTGATTACCTATACACGATAGGCTTCGGGAGCATAAGTGGGGCGGAGCCCTTCGAACGGAAGTTACTAATGCTGCCACTTCCTTCCAATGAGCATGCGCCTAAACTCCTTGATCTACAAACTGGGCTTATTCGTTCAATCTTACTGCGGGTTATCGATTATTCAAGATATTGTGAAGTCGCGCTGAAATATATCCACGGTTTGATGAAAGAGGATGGAAGTCTCCAGTGGCCGGGATACTTTGTCGCCGCTGATATCATTTCATTGGAGGATGGAGCTGTGGCTGGAAGCGGAATTTCGGTCAAACAGGGTGTAGAAATGCTCACCAAGTTGCTACGTGATAGAAACAAGCGGATTATATGGGCTGGTGAGGCGCTCTTGTTGCTTTGGAACAAGACCCTAGGGGATATGCAAAGGGTCAATTACCTCCAGAAGCTGATGACTTAGCCTTCTTCGAGGAAGAGGTTATTGAGATGATACTGGCTAGTCATCAACAAGCAATGGAGTGTGGCTATATGAAAGACTCGCTGGAGGTGTTGAAGCAGTACGTGGGTAGAGCTATTGGTCGATTGGATCCAGAAGAGTCGCACCTAGGCGAAGAACTGAAGCAGCTCTTGGATAACCCGCAGTAATTTTCGAATCATTCACCAATTTTCATTCTGTACTCTAGATACATAGTGCAATTGTTTGGGCAAGGACAGTACCTAACAGCTAGAAAAACCGCATTCTAAGATCCGCACTCTCAGGGTGCCACAAGTTAACCGAGTTGCTTCACCGAGCGCAAATAATATCAGAGAAGGGGCCAATCAAGGTCTATATTCAAGAAGATGACGAGGCTGATAAATTCATTTAGCCGAAAGACGTCTGGTCCTGACTAAGAGACATCGGGAAGGCCTCAACGCGCAGACCAGCCTGAGTAAAATAAGCATCAGAGCGGGCATCGCAGAGATTTGGGTAAACGAACATCATCAGTTCCTGCTAGCAGGTCTCGGGCAGGCGTTTCTCGTCACGTTTGATTTGACGTCTCGGTCAAGGCAGCTTCCCAACGCAACTCTAAGGGCTTTGCGAGACTCTTCTGTTTCGGTCTAGCAGTTATATCTTGCACTGGAAGCGGAGGAGGGAGATTGGGTGGATGAGGGGGCCGACGTATATGTAAGACCAGGAATAGTTGGTGTCCGAGTCACGTCGGGTGGCAAATTATCACCGTGTATACGCGCTGCTCCTTCGTGTTCATGAACACCATAGCATCCCCCGTTCCCGATGTAATGGATTCGACACATGTGGCGACCGCACTTCTGGGCACTATGATGGCGGGTGATAAATAGCGGCCTGCTGTAGCTGAGGGATTGGAGCGGTCGACGGGCACCCTATAATTATGGTGTTAATTCACACCAAGGATATCGAACCGCCAGAATCACGATTTATTTGATACCTCTGGACTTCGTGTGGGAACACATTGATAATAAGTCAATAGAGGATCACGCACACAATGAAAAGAGCTCACAACTGCGTAGTAACATCCTCTATTCTCAATTTTCCGCGACCTGCATACAGTAGCTTGACTTGACCTTGTATTTCACGCAAGAAATTATCCTCCAGAGGAAACAGTAAGATACCTATCGGTTTTATCTTCGAAAGTGCTATGAGTTGAGCTGATTGAGGCTATAGAGTCAAGGATCGACGATGAGGGAAGAGATTCCATGGGCATATAAGCCAGCGGGAAAGAGTGAATACAAATCGACGGTATTTTCCATTGTTTTGAATTCACTTTGATACTGGCCGGATGGATTGTAACGCCGTGTTGCTAACCTGGCTGATGAGGATGATGTTGATGTTGGCCAGTTCTGTAATTGCTTATCTACTTTTATTACGACAAATATCTGGCAAATCTGTCACGGGACGGAGTCAATTATTGAAAGACGTAATGGTTTCCGTCATCCACTGAACATATCACGGCAGTCTATGACGTCATCATGATCGGGCGTTTAGCGTAGATGATGAACCGTAGGACAGTAGAAGCTGATTTTATTTCACTTTAGGGTCCTCAGGACCGAAGGTTGTACTCAGGAACCCGACCAGACTGGTGCGCTTTTTGACGCTCATGTTAATTCAGGAACTGATTCATGGGGTCACTTCTGTGCGAGTTGAGGGGTAGCGACTTACATGATCACCGTCCTACCACTGCTTCTCTCATGCATTGAGAGCCCACAAGCAAACATGGGCGTGCTACTGTAACCGACGATGCCAATGTACTTTGCTGTCTAATTGTTTGAAAGATTTGATTAGGGCGCTAATCCTGATATAGCCTACCCATTGCCGCTCTATGATCGAAGCAAGAAGCCCTGGCAAGCATTCAAGTTTCATCTTCGAACATGCTGATCACTTTCGACTTCGGTTCATTTCAAGTGCCCGACTTGAGGACCCTGTTTCAGATTTTCCTTTGTCCTGATGTTGTTCGAAGGTTCCTGTTCTCAAATATACTGTCAGCCCAAATACGTGAAAATTTCACAATCCTCGTTCTTCAACCCCCGCCGTGGAATGGATGCACGAAACACGGATGCATCAAACGTACCTGTGGGATACAGTAATGTTTGGAATGGAGTGATGGGTATGTTCCATTAATGAACACGACCAGTAGTAATTCAAATACTAATCATCACCTGTTGTAGTGCCCCAAGAGGTCTCAGGTACATCGAGGGACAGAACTCCCTATCGGAACTGGGAAGAAAACTTCGGCCGTATTGCCAAAAAGAATGACCCAATATGGGCCAAGTACGTTGACTTGGCAATAGCCTATGATAAAGACGTCATCGACGCCGTGAATCGCAGTATGGATATCTTACTGGTGTTTGTACGTAAAGTTTTTCTTCCCTCTTTGGAATTCATGAATGCTTCACACATCATCATTTACTCAGTCCGGTCTATTCTGCGCTGTCGTCACAACGTTCCTCACTCAAGCCGAACAAGAATCCGACCAGCAGTGGAAATTGCCACAGATGACGTCCACAGATGTTATATCACATCTACTCAGACGACTTCCTGGAGCCCGCAACCCTAGTGACGAGGAGTCGCGACATTCTCGTCTCGATATCACTATCACCCTGTGGTACATCAGCCTGTACTGTGCACTTTTAGTCGCTGGAGGTGCTGTCTGCCTAAAGTTATGGCTACTAGAGTATCAAAGGTCGAATAGAAGACATCGCGTTCCTTACTATCGTGCAATACACCATCAACAAAACCTCGCAAGTCTGCGCAGATGGAACATAACTGAATTTGGAGATCTTCTTGGATCGGTCACATTGCTAAATCTTATTCCTTTCTTATCTGGATTGTGAGTTGACCTACTCAGTGGATATTTCAGATGTTAACATTTGTCAAATTCTAGTCTCACCTATCCGAACGTGAGTGATATATTGTCCGGTTTTGTTTTAACTGTCTATACCGCATCGATTGCGTAAGTTAATATTTCATTACGCCTTTTGACGCTAAATATTCAACCACATGATAGTTTTACAACTATAGTGGGCGTGTTATTATCGAGCACCCCCTACCATACCCCGATATCTAATCTTCTAAAGGCATCGCCAGCTATTACCCGCCCAATCGTGGCAGTGAACCGATCTATGCTATACTTGGCATTGGCTGCAAGTGTCTGCTCTACGATCGCCTCGTACTTCGACTACGGGATCATCGGGCTTCCGGTGTTGCTCGCATTGCTGCTTGTGATGGCTTGGCTACAATATAAAAATGTGACGGAGAAACTTAGGGGAGTTAGACTATTTTTCGTGGCTCTTCTGGGAATGTCCGGTATGTCCGCAGCTAGCCTGGTGGCTCCCAAGCACTGTAAGCAAGAAATCTCTCATATTCATGTTGATTACTAACTATTTTGTCATAGCTTCGTACTTCACCTTCCTTCCCATCGCGGCCTTCATATGCTACGCCATTCTTATACAGGCACTTTCTCGACGATATTCTATGGTGAAAAACCCGGGAAGCTTTCCTGTCACAACGCTCTTCATTTCCGCTTTCACCACAGTCGGTGCTCTGTACTTATTGTGGTCCCCTCTGGATTTTATGCCTCAATTATCATCACCGCTTCTCGTAGGTGCTGCACTCAGTTTAGGTGCCGCCTTCTTCTACCCGGATGTTCCTGTAAAGGAGGACGCGATGGAGTCGGAGACAATAGGTTGGTTGATCTCTCAGACCACCAACCCCAAGGTACTCCATGATGCACTCACGTGCATACCCAGCATCTCCAATACCCCTTTCCGTCGGCAAGTGTTGCTCAAGTCCTCACTTCATACACTCGCGTCTCTACTCGATTCATTAATTGATGACTTGCACCATACTGATCGCCCAAGAGGACGGGATAAGGATGGCACAAGTATGAGGGGGAGGGATGGAGGGCAGGACATGGATGATGAAAGTCGTGAATCGCGAATGAAGTTCTATCTAGCCTGTCTGGCAGAAATCTCGCATACGACTGCTGAGGGATGGCAAAGGCTTGTACCAGAGAACCGATGGCATGATTTTACCAATTCAAAGGAGCGGCTTGGTCACTTCTACCACCTATCCTCGGCATCGTTCACCCGTAGCCGTCCACCACCACCCTTACACCTTCAAACCAACTTGAAGACTCTATCAGCGCATCAAAATTCCTTCACAAGTACCATCTCACGAGTATTGCTCATCCAGCTCTACCCACGAAGCTTCCAACACATTCCATGGCCAAAGATCCCTGTTCGAACGTCAGAACAGATGGACTTTTCTTCAAGCTACCTGCTACTGACGGAGCTTCGCAGTGCAACAACTCGAGTCACAAACCTATATCGAGATTTGCAGTCATTGGAGCCATCCGTACAGCGCCATCTTTATCGTTACTGTGGTGTAGCCTTGGACCTCTGGGCCACAGCGAGGTTATCAGAGAATGACGAGGTCTTTGAAGCAGGGATGGACCTGGCATACGTCATTTTCTCGGCCGACACTCCCAGTGATGTGCTGGTTATGGCCTCTGGCGCTTCGGCTTCACAAAAGGCTGCACGATGTCTAACAGCACTTCAACGTCGATTAGACAGGAGGAAAGTAAATGGAGGGACCACTGGGGAGATTGATACTCAATATCTTCGCTCGATATCCCATTCTATAGTCTCGGCTATAGATGAATACCTAAAGCATCTTAGGCGAGATGCAACGTATAGCGAAGATATAGCTGGGGTGGAAGGAGTCGATGAATATCCGATGGATGTTGGCCTGCAATGTTTGGATGACGCCTTGCTTGAGATTGCATTACAGAGATACTTCCCCTGTTTGATCGAGAAGGTGGTAACAACCATCCAAACATTTTACTCTATCGAAGGGGAAAGGCATATCAGCTCTCGTTCATGGGTTTTTCAACGTAACGCTGCATGGCTGATAGCCCATTTTGCCTTTCGAGCTGCATCGACAAGCTCTCCTACAGAGCGAGTCGCAGCGCTTCGTGCAGCGGGACAGATTTTGCATAAAGCCTCCGTTTGGTCCACCGCTTGGTACCTGGCGATGGCGCCAATGGAGAGCGGGCAAATATCAATTCCATCCATCATCAAAGAAATGGCACGAGATAGCTCAGTCGAGTGTCGTCTAGCAGCTCTTTCCATCCTAGAGGAGGTTCATATCTTTTGTCCATCAAAGGCCAGTTTCAATGCAAGTTACAATTCAAAGCATCAATTTCAAGGATCCGAAGAGCAAGATACGAGTGCTTCCCTGCACCCGATACGGCTTAAAATGCTTAACTGCCCTGACTCTGAATTTGAAGGGCTGTACGAAGATCTTCTCCGAGATCCATCTCCGCTACTCCAGGCCATCGACACGTCATCGTTTCCACCGCACGAAGCACTTATCAGCAAAAGCATATCCATTACAACAAGGCTCGTACATTGCTTACCCCCAGATTACTGCCCTTCTACTCTACTCCGACTCGACAAGTATCCGCGGGCTCTGCTTTCCATCGCCTCTCATGAGGACTCACAGCTAGTACCAATGGGTCTTCGTGCATCGGCCATCCAGCTCCTTGCTTACCTTTGGCATTTTGCGGATGTGAGACGCTGCAAACAGAACGTTGCTCTGCTAAGCGGATTCGACGACATATGCAAAAGAGAACTGCTCCTGGGAGGGGTTGCGAAGGCAGTAAATCTGGTGATAGGTGACAATGGAGGCCTTTCGTTGGATTGCATTACAATGTGGGTGGAGCGGTTAG
Organism: Tulasnella sp. 419; assembly: GCA_019633455.1. NCBI lineage: Eukaryota > Fungi > Basidiomycota > Agaricomycetes > Cantharellales > Tulasnellaceae > Tulasnella > Tulasnella sp. 419. The sequence goes on from WSUA01000609.1 coordinate 9,322, forward strand.
AAGCCATTTGTTCATCGTCATGGGAGGGAGCTCGAATAGTGGCAACAAGCAAGCTGGTGGAGGCCCTGATGGAAGCGGTGATTTGTGCCGATCTTGGTGAACCAGTCGAAAGTCGTCGTGAGGGGCTCTTAACAAGATTGTATGACTTGAGAGACAGAATCGGAATATCGGCTCCTGATGGTCACTGTGGTGAATAGAGTCGCCTAAAGTACTGTAAGGATAATGAGTGTATCTCATAGCCTGTATTATAGTTGTAATCTGAGAGAAAATTTGTGGAGGGAAATGGCTTTTGCGCTTCGCGGAAGTTTTCCTTTGATTGTTAATTTGCAAGGGAGTTGAAACTTCCCTCGAGGATTTTAGCAGGTAGCCCAGACCAATTATTCCTCGAAATAGCAGCATCCTTCACCACGCAACTTTCGCATTAGGATCGTGTGAGAAGCGTCCCACTTGCTTCATCGGTGTCATAAAGGAATTGATGCTGGGTCTCTACACGTTCGCTATATTGTGGTATAGGCATGATAATGTGTAATACTTATTAAAGGTGACGCATTCGGTATTAGAAATAGGTCTCAAAGAAGGAGGTCTGAAGTCCGAATAGGAGGTAGAAAATCGCGACCGTTTTTCTATGCTTTGTAGCCATTGATAGATAATGGCCGCTTGGAGAGCGGGGTCCTTGCTTGCTTGCGACAGAGCGTTCAAGCGCGGTTTGCGTTGATCAGCTAGATAGATAGTTTGCTCATGTTTGTAGTTAGTACCCACCTTTGACATATCAACGACGACGTGTCACGACGGCCAGCTAAGCATCCGCTGGCTGACCTCGTTTCTTTCACCCATCCTCCCACCCTTTGCGTCTTGTTTCACTGTTGAGGCGGGCGATTCGACCTCACAGCTGAAACTCACGCACGAAGACCACGTGATCCCACGTGATCCCACGTGTCTTCTTCCTCCCACGCAATGTTTGTTTCGTCAATCTGACTAGGTTCGCAAACGCACTGTTTCCGGCGCGAGTGGCTTGATTCGAGCACGGAATACTTATGTCATGCCAACGACTTCTTCGAAGAAGCGTGACAGTAGTCAATAGCAGTGGGAAACTAAGCGGTCACTAAGCGTAGACAAGCTACAGAGATATCCGAATCGTGAGAGAGCTGACCAAAGCATCACGATATGGACTGTCAAACCAACTTCAAAGTTGGAGAACCGGATCGTCTTCAACAGATAAATACAGGGTTTCATGAAGAAAATCATTCCACTGAACCCGACTGTGGCTACCACTGCTCTGAATGACTTTAAACTGACGGATTTCGTTATTAGCGTAATTTGGATGTGGCGTCGAGTCGTTGTCGACCGTTTTCACTCTCACATTCTCATGTGGGAAGTTAGTTCCACTCATGTAGTATTATGCTCAAACTGGTAAGGAGTTACATATGACCGTGAGAGGACTTCAGTTCTGACTGCCACAGCATCTGTCTAGGGGAACATATTAGATCTAAGTGCTACCTGGCGGCAGGTTTCAGCGACTGGAACAGTTTCAATTCTCCTCTTTGAGGCGCACAGATTAATCATCTTTGGTCCTCGTCTACTTGATCATTTATGAGCCCGCTTATGATGAGTAAGTCCTTTTTTGGCCTCACGAATCTGACCTCTGTGGTGAAAATAGGACGAGTTAGGACGTTGGAGAGATTTTAGCCTCTATTGACAGATCTCGTTGGTCTATCTCGTGAGCCATCTATTCTGGCCCTAGTCCTAAGCTTCTCATTCCCTTCGTTCTTCATCTACACTAGCGCCCGAACGGTAACTTAACCAGTGGGCTGGTCCATCACCAAATTGAGGCCTTCAGAATGCAACCTAGACTAAGAGCCTCTTCCCAAAGGCGTATCGACCCCTCCTATATCGCTTTTATCGCGTTCTATTCGGCTCGCTACATCGATTTCCCTCCAAGTCCGGTCATCGCCGATTTCCTTGGCATTGAAGTCTACCAACTCTAGCTTTGGCATGGCCGATATATGACTTACTTTGGTTAGCCCGTTTTTCTTCATTTAAGGGATGTTGTCTGAGCCTCTATGTGGATTCTAACTCCGGCAGAGGTGACCATAGCGGGAAGCTGCTATTGGCCGAAGCCTTCAAAATCGCCCGTATTGGGAATATCTCAGACTTTCTTCTACTGTTGATTCTCCGTGCCTAGAGGCCACGCACCACGAACCACGAAGTCTCAGGTTACTGCAAGGTTGGCAATTGCCGAAGAATGCTCTCTATCGCCACGGTTGAACAGCAGGCCTCAAGGAGTTGTCTGACAGTTGTCAACGCTTCGTTATCCGCTACAAGTCAATCAAGGCTGTTCACCGCTCAGCACACTCATGTTCTCTCGAGCCATTTTTCAAGAGTTTGGACAGGTTCGATAATCCAGAATCCAGAGTACAATAAGTACGTTACAACCCTTCGAGGCTGATCATTTCATGATAACTTACTCTCTCCGATGATAGGAGAGCTCCGGAAAGGCGATACGCTGTAAGCTCCTTTCATAATTTTGGTTGATGTTGGGTGGCAAACTTGTCAGTTTCCCTATAGTAATCTCTAATATATCGGCTGATCACCAAGACCGTCACCTGTTCATAGATCTCCCACTCTGTACCTTGATTCACCGGAAAACAATGAAAGCCGTAGAACTCATGGCATCGAATTGGTAGGGATGCTGGCTTCCAGGTGCCTCAGTGTTATCGGGCAACGTGCATTTCTGTTTTACCCCCGCATCCCCGAAAATATTGAAACCAGTCTTTTTTGAGCACTGACCACGCTCTCAATTCCATGAGGGCCTCGGTTAACGCATACCATGAGCGGCAACTTTCTACGCGGTCCCGAATAGATGATGGAAGCTACGCCGGTTTCGACTTAGAATTTCTTTACATCTTTTCAGTTCTATCAATGCGTCCAGCTGCACCTATCGTAGCGCTGGATCCATGCGGTAACATCGTTACAACGGCGATGGAATGCGACGCCTTGTCTGCTTTGGCGCAGGATTGTTATCATTGTAGAACCTCTACGAGGGTGGCGAAACTCTCACGCGCTTGATTAAAATGGCAAGATGAATGCGAAGCATCGGCGCATGGCCAGGGAAGATGCATATACAGGTGAGCAGATCATGAGGACTGCAAGCCACAGGGACTGATATCCTGAGAATTGTCTGTGTATCCCCTGCCCTCTCCTTAAAGGGTGGTTAAGTCGGAACGTTGCCCAGATTGCCTCAATCCTACCATTCAAAAGTCAAATTAAGACCTTGCGCCCAAACTTTATCTGTCTCAACATTAAAACCCCGATATTCTCGGTACCCTGAAAAGACCGGATCACCAAACACGCGATTGGAATAGAGGTAAAGAGCATGGAAGAACCGGCGCAAAACCAGAAATCGATAGCGCGCACAACACACAGTAGGGAACCTCGTGTTACCGCAACCGATACTGAGGGCCATCAAAATGGTATTTCAAGCTTCGTGTCTGGTCATCCGAACTCTTTTGCGATTCCTCCCCTCGCGATCGTTCAAATCTCTACCTGAGAATGTTTGGACTTTTCAGACGCAAAAGAAGTCGCCCAGCCCGTGGTGAGACAGGTATGTAATATGCATCATATCTTCTGACCTTCTCTTACTAACAGAGTGGTGTTGGACTACACAGGAACTTCCTTGGATTCAAGATATATCCGCGATTGGCAAGAATACCTCAAAGATGAGAAAGATCTCGATTGGACCAAACACTTCGGGGAGCCTATAC
>WSUA01000061.1:0-49437 GCA_019633455.1 Tulasnella sp. 419
CATCCCACCTCGTCGAAGCATCTGTAAGATGGCGTCCGATTCTGGCGAATCCCGCCAACGTTTCCGTCAGCAACGGTGGAGCAGATGGTGATGAAGTTGATCATACACGTGTGGATAACGCGGGAAATTTGCCAAAAGTAATCGTTTATTGCGGGGTCGCCCCTGAATGATTCTTATTCCGACCACCATCGCCAAGAACTCACCACTTTGTTTCAGTTCGACGATGCCTCCCTATATATACGAGTTACCCACAACAGGTGCCTTTTCATTCTCGGAGGCACTCATCGATCAATCAGGTCTCCATTCGACGGATTTTGCAAATGCGACTGCTGCTCGAGCCAATGTTCGTGCAATCCTCAAGGACAGCAAAAGAACGGGAGATGTTGAGAAAGATAACCTCAGAATCATCAAGGTGAGTCAAGTACATCGTCTTGTTTTTGTTCTTTTGCTAAACCGCTGGTGCTTTGAGGCTATCAGGCGCTAGATGACTATTTACCACATCTCGTCTCCGTTATGACCGCCGTATCTGCTCAAACTTTGACGTTGCGGACGGATCCAGGTATCGCACTTTTAGCATCAAAATTTCAGAAATAATTCTAACTCACCTTGAAGTGTTTAGCTGGCGTTCGACACTGTCGTCGCATTTATTCAACTCTTCGCCTAGGATGAACTTTGTCTCTCTGCATAGTGATCTTGCATTCACTTTGCTCACTTATGGATTCACATTATCCAACTTATCAGCATCCGTCGTCACATCACTCGGAACATACGAAATCGAGAGGCACATAACGGATGTAGAACGACAATCAAAGGACGAAAGGTTGAATTTTGCTGCCAATTTGCTATGCAAGGCTAGTGGGATATTTACTTATATCGCAGAAAACGTACTTCCAGAGTGGGAAGTAGCAAGTGGACCATTGACTGGATTACCACCTGATCTAAGTAAAGAGGTTATCAATGCGTTATCCAAGTGAGACTATCATTCAAAGCTTTAAACTCTGACCCTGACCTATATCTTTTAGACTTGCTCTTGGAAATGCTCAACAACTTGCCATCCGCAGACTGATGAGTAAATCAGCATACGACTCGACTATCAGCCCTGGTCCTCCATTGCCCAAATCTCATCCTTCTCCATCGCTGGTTGCGAAGCTCTATATAAATGCCGAGGAACTCTATTCGTCGAGTCGTGGATTACTGCTGTCGGCCAATTCTGAAAAATCTGAAGTAGATGCAGAGTTGCGGCGACACGTTGGAGACCAAGCAACCCTTTGTTCTGCTTTGGCACACAAGTGGCTCGGAGTAGATGCTGGAGAACAATCAGGGAAATGCGGTGATGCTGTCGCGTATTTGAAATGGGCAAAGGAAGAGCTGGAAGGGCTGCGAGAAACCAAATTAAAGCTGACTTCGTTGTCTAAGGACAACCGCAAAGAGCGAAGCGAAAGAAAGGATAGGTTTACATATGAAGTTGATTTGGTTAAGAACTTCCTCGATCATTATCAGAGATTGAATGACGCGGTAGGTCTCTACAGTGACATCACTGCAACAAACTAACCTTTTTTGCCATAGGTACACTTCCTCCCAGTGCCTACTACATCCGAAGTGCAATCTAGGATCCCCAGCGGACGTGCAGCACTCGCTGCAAAGCCATTCTCATTACCTCGACCCAAGTTTGTCGTTAGCCCACCTCCAACAGTAACTGCAGCAGCAGCAACCGAATCTAGCTCTGAAAACGAGAACTCAACCGAAGAAGTCATGACGGAGACACAACACGAACGGAAATATGATGGTGCTGGTGCTTATTTCTAACACTGTCGCATGGTTTATTCTATTAGATGTACTTGGTTTGAAACAAAGAGTGTTGTCATGATGAAGTCCATTCACTTAATCGGAGTATGGCGGCAAACCCCATTCTTCTGGCTTGAACTCTGTCAACGACTCTAGAATTTGATCAGCCCCCAAGTCCTCTTCGGGAGCTAGAGCTTTCAATCGGTGATCCGGCACCCACACCACTTCAGAGCAGACCTTGAGCAATGAGTCAAGATGAAGCTGAATATGCTCACCATTCATTCCCGCTCGTTTAGCAGCCTGAACACCGCTTGTTGCGTCTTCGAACACGAGCCCCCGACCGCGTTCGAGTATAATCGATTCATCTGTGATATTGGTGATGTCCCCATCTCCGACATTTCGTCCGATGATCTTGGCAGCGACTAAAAATATATCTGGGGCTGGCTTCCCCGCTGTTAGCCTTTTGTCATCCCCACAAACATAGTTTTGGCCGAAAAGCCCAAAGAATCCCTCCTGAAGATGTGACGTCTTCAGGAGAAAGTTTCTATGTAAAGAACCCGTGGCCACTGCCATTGGAATTTGATGTGCATGAAGATGTCGAACTAATTTGAGAATCCCGGGCAGGGGTTCGACAGTTGGCCAGAAGAGATCTTGCTTCTCTCGACGTTCCTTGATGAAATCATCAATACCGATGGGTATATCCGGGAAAAAAGAAAACAGGTATTCGCAAGACGCCCGCTCAGCTAAGTACGAGTTATGTCAGATTTCGTATACCATTTCTGCATGTCGAGAAGAGTGCATTCACGTTTTCCCATGCAACCTGCCTTGATGTCCCAAGTCATTTCCTTGCCATATCGACCAAGAATCGAATCTACCGTAGATGAACGATCAAAAGCTGCACCTAAACCGCTACCACAAGCATTCTCACTGGTAACCTCGGAGTATACCCTTTCAGAGTCTCTGAAATCGCGTCATTAAGGGACTGTATATACAATCCACATGTTTGACCTTACATCATGAGGCCGTCCATGTCAAACAGCTGTATTGAAGGCGGGGTAAGCTTGAATTGGAAGACCGTTGTCTAAATTCATACTTACGACATACTCGACTTTGGTCTTTTCTGCCATTAGACTCCTCCCGATTGATGCCCCACGTTTGAAACGAATAAGCCCAGGAACAGATCAAGGAAAACTGCCAAGAAACGTGCTGCAAAATAACCTTCTCACGGTTAATCGATATTGCTCCCTTTACGGCACCGCGACAGCTGGTACCTTGACCTTGATCTAACCACTGTAGTCATGTTCAAAACTTTCTCGAACAACAACCACCTTGACAAGAAACCAAAAAGGATGGTCTATTCCATCGGAAGACGTGTGGCCGTCGTCTGCGTCTTTACAATTGTTTTCGCCTTAGGCCTCATCTCGTTCTTCGGTGGCTCGCGCTGGGATTACCTACGGAATGATCCAAAGCAGCAACTTCAAGGTCTAATTCACGTTCTGCACGAACATCCAGAACAACAGCTTCCTCGGTTGCAGCATGAACTGACACCCCTCAGTCCCCCAACGCTGGGAATCCAGAAATCAATTACTCCCGCTATGTGGACCGAGGATATCCTCTTGACTGAAGATAAAATACCACTAGTAGTTTTTAGCAAGGTATGTGATTCTTGTACCAGTTGTTCTGCAGTCTCTCAACATTGTTTCACAACCAGACTTACTGCCCGTGAGTTAAACGGAGAGCAATTTGTCATCAGATTGTCCTGACACTGAACTTATCACAGATACTCAAAACGTGCAAAAGAACTCTTGTCTCGCTATAAAATCACTCCAGCACCGTTTATTATCGAAGTAGATACACGTGGTAAGTCTTACTCAGAAAAATACCGGTAGAGCTAGCAGCTGAACAAAAACCCTAAGGTGACGCTATGCTGATTAAGGCTCATCTGACAAAGCTGACAGGCCGATCGACATTTCCAAACGTCATCTTACGCGGAACATCTTTGGGTGGATCTGACGATCTGAATGCACTCCACGCTTCGCGTAAATTGAAAGAGATCTTGGAGAAGGGTGGTTTGACACTGCATAATGAAGCTCCATGAAAATGGAGCGCCCGAACGGAAAGCATACCTATTCCCGAAAATTCCCATCTGTACAGATATATCAATTAATGGTTATCTTCAAAACCGAATCATAATGTGAAACAAGAGTGCCGCTGGCAGAAAGAAAGAAAAAAGTTCAGTTGCTACGAAGATGGTGATGGTGCCTCGTCGAAATCTGGGTATCCGAAAGTGGACGCTTAGGATTGAGCGGGGAAGCCAAAGGTGGCCGAGGACGTCGATGATGAGCCTCACAATCAGGGAACTATGATTATCCATGTACAAAGGCTGTTTCAGAACTGATTCAAGGTTAGATGTGCAAAACAGGTACTCACAGGACAAACGAAGTCATCCTTGACCCATGATCCACGTTGCTCATAGCCAGAAATTGTCATTCCTTTGACCCTCAAGTAGCTAGCTTGTAATCGTTCCGTGATGGCCTCCCTGCGATGGATGTATCGCATCAATGTTCCATCAGTCCTGTCAGAGGCGAAACTCATCCTGGCAAGCTAGAAGCGATAACCTGAGTATAACTACCAACGTTACCAGGAGATAAGCACCTACTTGTGGAGCCATTTCAACCATGTGCGGGGGGGATGGCGCAGACCCTGAAGGAACCCGTGAAGACGAACGACGGGCTTGCAGCTTCATTCGGACCAAAAAGGTGATCCGTTTGACTGCATTTTTGAATCTTTGAAACCCCGATGGTCGAGGGGGAGGAGGCGGAGGCGGAGGAGTAACAGCACGAACTTCTTCAGGTGTCTCTTCTTGAACTACCTCCGGGATTGGGGGAGGATGGTTAGGAAATCGCTCCCGAGGTGGGCGGCGCCTCGGTGGAGGAGGCGTACTGTGTGGAGTTGGAGTCGGAGTCGAGGAAGACGTGGATGGCTCCGATTCATCCACGGTGTACAGTGGCTCTTGGTAAACGGAACTATCGAGTGAGAGACCCTATGGAAGCCGTGCCTGGTTAGGAGCTACCTGGCGAATAGACGGGCATCACGTCACCTTTCTATGGGAGTGTGTAGGTTCTCTGAGTACTGATTTCCTCACAGGTTGTTGGGGAGGTTGTTGAGGAGGTTGTGAAGGTTGAGGTGATGGCGACGATTGAGCGGAGTAAGTAGGCTTGAAGATGGTGGATCGAGGTGGAAAATCAGGTAGCGGTTTTGCCTTTGTAAGTCGTGTATCATGCACAATTGCTCGTCACGAGAAAATTAATGAAGAAATAAGCGGGTCTTGTGCGCACCAGGTTGATAGTGGCCAAGGGAGTCCGCTGAAAAGTTCGGGGTGGGCGCGGCGCTGTTTTCGGACGTTCTGCAGTATTAGTGTCTACATGCTGTGAAAGCTGGTTCTGTCAGATGTCTAACGGGGAGGATACAAGGGAGTTTCTCACTGGAGTTCTAGATGGAGAAACGACGCTTGTCATGCCTGGAACTTGAACAAACCGCCCTGGTTGGTAGGAAAAAGCAGAAGGCCGTTTGATATTACTGTGATTGCGCTATTATATTGATATTGTAAATCCCTCCGTGAGGGATTTAACGAGAGATGAGAGTGAAAGGAAAGGAAAAATTGGGTGGAGGCAAGGTGGGGAGAACGTTGAGATTAAATGTGTGCAACACGAGGCAAACAAACACGGGCATGTCAGGTTCAGCCATTCTATGGAGCATCGCGTCATTCATGAGTTGGGGATGCAGAGGCTTGAATGGTGATAGTGCAAGTCAACTCAACAAGACGGCGGCATTGAGAATATAGGAGAATGTTGCTTTGTTACGATTTGCCATTGGATAGCGCCGGCATGTGACTGTCGCTAATAAACAACACGAGCCAGCCTGCTGGTGCGCGACAACACATGGGAAAAAGCACCTCTTCCATGCACGCTAGCTACTACCTTCCTTGAGGAGTATCTAGTGAGCAACTCTGATCGAACTGAGCAGCTCACTCATAATTGTAATCGGCAGGATTTAGGAGAATGGATGTCTTTCCTGGGTGAAGGCCTGAAGATAGGGTGTTCTCCAACCACTCCACCTGTTTTGCTACAAGCAATCCGGGGTTGCTACAGGCTATTTCCATAATCATCTATGATTTTGTTTATCGAACGTGAGCTACAATCAGGCCTAACGGTTCCTTCACTGGGACACAACTCGTTTGCTCGCTGATTTTTCGGCAGCACCTTGGCTACTGCTTGCAGGCAAAACAAGTCAATTTCAGGACAGAATGACAAGTCTAGATGATTTCATACCTAGCAAATATTCCTCATCTCAGAACAACAGAGAATCGCAAATTTCCATGCATGACCTGAAACATATTCTTATCAGACTATGAACGGGTGCAATATCAAAAAAGCTTCAACATGTACCGTAAGGTTGCAGCCTTGACCCTGATTCCGAGGACGATGGAACGAGCTGGTGTTGTCTCACCTGCTACCGCGGATCTGTTGATCCCTGCATGTTCCTATCATGCATTCTTGGAGGATCAGTATGGTCAAACACTCCTCCGCATTATCCCGTTAATGAAGGGCTATCTGAGGCGAGTTTTCAGGGAGATCCGGATATTTTTGGCATAATAGGATCCGGAAATTGACTTATGAAGCGGTACGGCTACTTTAACCTGAATGACTCTCTATGCTGGAGTGTCTGCATGCTTGAGATAATGCTTCGGTTCTTCGATCTTTCTATGATCCATAAAAAGCGTGCCTCATGTGAGATATATTGAAGCTCGCAAACGAACCAGGCCTCTGAGAGGAAGCCATGCAAAAACAAACACGGGGTGATCGTTACTGCCATACCTTGGGCAAGTATTTCCATAAAAGATGGTCCCTTTACTATTATGCGTCTTCCTGGTATTGAACATGGGCACACGATCCTGCACTAGGTCAATAGTCTCTTGCTGATGACGGATGGGGGAAGTTGAGAGCAGAGTCACGTGGAAGGTGCTGGACTTAACAGCAAATGCGACTCCCCGTCTCCGACCGGACCGGTGTGGAGACCCCAAAGAACCTGATGGAATGTAAATCACGTTAGTATCGCCATCTTGACTGAGCAATCCCCATGTCTGATTCTGCGTCCACTGGTTCATTATCGCCATCTACAGAAGGCACTTCGCTATCACCTGGCTCTCCAGCTCTGGAGAATTTAAGTCTCAAGGACGTGACTGAAGAAGATAAGGCCGCCGCAGTGGAGCTCAAAGGAAAAGCAAATAAGGCATTCGGAGGTATTTACGAAGTAACGCCCCATAATGCATCTCATGACCATACATCATATACAGGACATGATTTTCTAGGCGCTGCCAAGTTATATACTGAAGCAATCGAACGTAATCCGACCGATGCTACACTGTTCTGCAATAGTAAGACGCGATGTTGCAATTTTGCCTTTTTGGGAGTCATCGACTAACCACTTCACTTTGGATACACTCAACAGGGGCATATGCCCGAATGAAGCTTGAGGAAAACGGATACGCAATAGCAGATACTACTACTGCTATATCCCTCGATCCAAATTACGTCAAGGCGTATTACAGGAGGGCTCTGTGCCAATTGTCTATCCTCAAGCCTCAGTTAGCCGTTGCAGATTTTAAGATGGTGTTGAAGCTTGACCCAAATAACACTCTTGCCAAAGGGCAACTCACTGCAACACAGAAGCTAATTCGTAAAATGCAATTTGAAGCAGTGAGTAAAATATACCACCCCCTAATCCACACTCAAGAGGATTTCTTTGGGCTACCTTTCACTCGTGGGATTAACGAGGACCTTTCCCACTTAGGCTATTGATGCTGGGCAAGAAAAGTCATTTGTTGAGAAATGCAGGGAAGCCATTGCAGACGGTGCCTGCGAGGTCGACAAAGCATATACTGGTCCTAGACTGGATACAGTGACTTCTGATTCATCAGCGCGTCCTCAGTATAAGATAACCCAAGAGTTCATTGATGCAATGATTTCATATTTCAAGGATGGCAAGACGATAGCGAAGCGTTTCGCCTGGGAAATTATCTTGGGATGTCACGAGATGATCTCTAAGGAGGCTAGTTTAGTGGAAGTTGAGCTTCCAGAAGGTGTAACGTGCGACGTTATTGGAGATACCCATGGTGAGTTCCCCTTTGTAGTATCGTTGCCTGGGATAAACCTATTAACGCCTGTATGATGAAGGGCAATTCTATGACCTTTTGCACTTGTTGAGCTTAACAGGCCCTCCATCTAAATCACACTGCACTTTGTTTAACGGGGACTTTGTTGATCGGGGGTCATGGTCTGTTGAAGTTTGTCTGACTCTGTTTGCATACAAATGGCTTTACCCGGATCGGGTTTTCCTCAATCGTGGTAATCATGAGACGAAAGATATGAACAAGGTGTATGGATTTGAAGGTGAAGTGAAGCATAAGCACGGTGAAGCCACTTATGGGGTATGTTCTCGTATACTTACCGATGCACTGGTGCTGAACATTGAGTTTCTAGCTCTTCTCCGACGTCTTCACCGCGTGTGAGTGATCTCTTCTTTTATCTTGAACAAAGAAGATTGACAAATTTGGCTCCAAGTACCCCTTGCTACCCTGGTGTGCCCCACTCTTCCTCCATCAGGATCCAAAATCGGTGGAAAGCCTCCTATTCTATCGCCAGAAGGCAGAAAGCGGTTCTTTATAGTGCATGGTGGTCTTTTCTCCAAGGACGGTGTTACATTGGACGACATTAAGAAAATTGACCGATTCGGAAAGCAACCCGGAAATGAAGGACTCATGTGTGAGGTCAGCAAACACTCAGCGCCTTCTCGCCACTCAGAATAATTAACTTTGTGTTTTCATTTCAGCTTCTCTGGACAGATCCGCAAGAAGCAAACGGTAGGGGTCCCAGCAAACGAGGTGTCGGCATTGGATTTGGTCCAGACGTAACGAAGCGATGGTGTGAATTAAATGGAGTAACAGGTATCTTACGGAGTCATGAAGTTCGGCAAGGCGGATATGCAATTGAACATGATGGTCTCTGTACCACAGTTTTCAGGTTTGTCGATGACCTGGCCTAACTCTGTGATGATTTGACATATCTTTTTTTGCAACAGCGCACCCAACTATTGTGACTCTGTGGGGAATAAAGGGGCATATGTAAGTCTGCATAGCTTAAAGCTAATCGATCCATGAATTTGAATTTGACGCTCGCACAGGTTCGAATAGATGCTGCAGGTGATCAGGAGTACTTCACGTTCGATGCTAGACCTCATCCTCCAATGAGGCCAATGGCGTATGCGTCAGGCCTGGGCCTAGGACTGATGTAATCGCATAGCAATCGAGTATTCATCTATATGTGGATTTAGCTAGCAGTTCGCCATTCCGTGCTTATGTATCAATACTTTTGCCCCGTGTCTACAAGACCCCCTTGGTGCTGGGAACCTCGCTGCCGCCGGTCCGTTCTATTGCTTGTCGAAGAGCGATTGCCAGTGCTTTGAACGCGGACTCCGCTCTATGTGTGTTATCGCTTAGTGCAGTGGATTATGTATTTCGATCATCTGCTTACCGATGATGATCATTCGTTCCCCTTAGGACATCGACGTGCATGGTTACACCAGCAGCCATTGCAAACGAGTGGAGGACATGAGGTATCATTTCGGTTGAAAGCTCCCCTATCTTCTCCCGCTTCAGCCCAAGGTCTGTCACGCAAAATGGGCGTGATGAGATATCAACCACTGCGCGTGATAAAGCCTGTGTTATAGTTCAATGAGAGGTTATCTCGGCTGGCACCTCGGCATGTTCCTTATGAGTCTACTCACTTCATCAAGAGGTGCAAAGCCAGTGCCGTATCTTCGAATACCTCGGACTTCACCCAAAGCCTGTTTAAAGGTCATACCAAGTGCTATTGCGCTATCCTGTGTTCAGGAGAGATAAGTTGAGGAGGCCCGGCCCTTATATCCGAAAGATACTCAATCTGCTGTGTGATGGTCGTCTATCCATAGGTCGCCTTTACACTTGAGTTGAAGTGACATGCCACCATGCTTTGCCAGTGTATGATACATCTAAAATGCGTTGTCAATCGGGCTACCGTTTCAAAATGACTGAGATGACTTGCATGGTCCAAGAATCCAATCCCTGTTGAAATCTCTATATGCTGAGATGAACTTGTAGGGTCAGAATCGAGAGTCAGTGACACTTCTATATCTGTTTCATTGGTTTTCCTGGAATATGTCGCTGTACGTGCTGAGAGTTGTTGCTGTGACATGATTGTCGCGTTTTGGCTGCATTTTCGTTCGGCCGAGGGTCCTTTCACCATTTCGATGTCACGTGAAGGCATGTGATAGCCGTCCCGAAGCTAGCGCTAGATCTTCTATTTCTATTTCACAATAGGCGCTGGATATGAAACAGGGCATTTTTGTGCTCCCTGAATTGTGCGAAGCGCGCTCTTTATCGGCCATGGCCAGCACTGTAGCTTATTCTCAGCGTTTCGACAGAGTTCCAACACATTCGGACACGAGTTTCCTTGCCACTCAAACCCTCTACTTAGCAAAAAGAAACTTGCTTAGAAGAATGGAATGTCATTGCAGTAACCAGGGCCACACCGGAGTGAGTTGCAACGTTGACCATTTTTGTCTGGCCGTATAACGTGTACACCGCACTTCAACAGCCCTTCCATGTTCGAAACTCGGGTTGTCCGAAGGGGAGTGGCTCAGGGCCTTTCACATAACCGTTATGTTCTTTGTGTTGCCTTCCGAGCTTCCACAACTCGAGCTATGGGTCCTCGGGGGATGCCCGAAGGATGACCGGACCCGTCGCTCTAGATCTATTGATGCCCCAACCGATTCATCTTTCTATCACATGGAGGAGTTTTCGTTCTGCACCGCAAGTGACTCACTGACTCTCGACTAACTCTCGAGTGGGATAGTGGTGCAGGTTATCGCCAGGTAGAAGATCCTAGCAATGTCTACGCGTTCGGAAATCAGTATGAAATGTCCCCTGCGGCTCGGTGATTGTGTTCAATTGCTCTATGAATTTTGCAAGGCTTACGACTTACGGGCAGGGGTAGCGCGAGGGTATTTCCTATGCATCACATTGCGAATCATCGGATGAATCACTCGTAATTTACGAACTACATGGATCCAACAGTGCTCATTCTCCTGAAGTCGGTCGATCAAGTTTTATTCATGAAACCTAGGGAAAGTCACCACAATGCAAGTACGTTGAAGGAGGGACAAGCTTGCGAATATGGAACAAATTCTATGGTTTAACATGACTATACCAGGCCCATACGGACCAGATGGCACTTCAATAAGACCACCAACTTCCAAGTGCCCTGAATGTAATTTCGTGATCACAATGCTAACCCCCTGAACACAGCATCCCTTCTCACTTCATTGGACATTCGGATCAAAGTGTCCAGTCTTAGCGCCTTGACAGCGAAGAAAGCTGATAGCATTGCTCGAGAAAGGCTATTCACTTCCCGAGCCATGTCCGATTTGCAAACTCTGCGATGAAACTCTGCACGTTTGGACCGAATGTTGGCCGAACATCAGACTGACAGGCCAGGAGTAGCAGCGCCCTTTTCTACTGAGGAGGATGATGATGCATAAAAGGCGCTCTTCGTTTCCCTGTCATGTCATAGTCTTTGATCTTTCCGCACCTGCTTCTTCTTCTTACAATCTTCATTTATTATTCTTAATGGGTGAGCCCCGCTGCTTACTTGTTCTTTCCAACGCTAATTGTTCATGTCATCTAGCAAAAGGATACGCGTACAATCCTTCTGAGGCAGCCGCCGGCATTTTTTGTGCGCTATTTGCCATAACGGCAATAGTTCATATTGTGCAGATGTTTCCCAAGAAAGCATGGGTTATGGCAATCTTGATTCTGGCAACTTTGATGGAAATTACTGGCTACATTACTCGGTCAGCAGTGATGCCTAGTGAAGTTGATCGGTGCTTATGCCCTCTTTCTACTAGCATAATTGCTTCCACTAGAACAAGCGATACTAGAACACCGCGTATCATATCGGAAACTACGCTTGTCGTTGCCCCTGCATTCCTCACTGCTCAGAGTTGGTCGCTCGATCCCACCCTTTGATGCCCATATTGACACTACTACCGCAGATTATATGGTTGTCGGGAGACTGATATCCTACGTTGGTGGTGACCTTGCTGTTATTCCCGACAAATGGATTACCAAAATCTTTGTGACCGCTGACCTAATCTGTATTGTCACTCAAGGTCTTGGTGCTGCTGTTCTTGTACGCACTCTGTTTCTGCCATTCTATGTAGCACTCACACATCTGCCTCACATCCAGAGTAGCTCGGATTCACAGAGCAAAATCCAGACTGCACGTGTTATCTTGCTTGCGGGTCTCATCATCCAAATAGTTACTTTCGGGGTTTTCTTGATTACTACCATTCTTTTCGATATGAAGGCTAAACGTGTTAAAGGAGGGGATGTCATTCGTCCTCTGAGACGGCTTTTCATTGCCATTTATCTCGCTGGCACACTCATTACTATTCGAAGCATTTTCCGAGCAGCAGGCAAGTAAAGCATAGCGAATGAGACAGTGCACTGCATTAACGCCTGCTCTCATAGAATTTGGCTCCCTCAAATTCAATGGAGTACAACAGACGGGCTATCTGATCACTCACGAGTAAGACAGCCATCCACATGCCCTTCACTGCTAATTCCGACTAACATTTGCTCTACGTCAGATGGCCCTTCTTCATCTTCGATTCAGTTCCGATCTTCGTGAGTCACGTATCGGTTTGCTCATTTGTGGTCTGACACAAGTTTTTCCAGATTGCAACTGCCATCTTCAATATCATCTATCCGTCGAACTACATCCCACTCCAAAAGGGAGTTAGCATGGATAGCAACCATGAGCTCATGGGGAAGGAAGTTACGGCGTAGATACACCCATCTCTCCCCGGGAATTTGAACTTTTGGCTGAAGAGATGGTCCACTCCCTTACAATTCCTATTGTATAAAACATCAGCACGGAATATAGCTTCCGGTAATTTGTTAAGCCAGCCAGGGCTCTGGTATCATGACGTTCTCGACTCCGGAGGAAATCTTAGGTATTTAATATGGATGAACTAAGGCAGGATCCCACCATCGAAGTTAGAGCGAGCAAATCCCTATCCGTATATTTCAAAACACGGACTTATTATCAGAGTTTTGTTCGATTTCTATATTATGGCACGCCGACAGCATCGTTCGACGCGGGGAATTCGACAGGAACCGCAAGTCAGGGTCCTACTACCCAGTGCCCGAACCATGTGAGTCAGTGACATTATACTGGTTTGGTGATTTCTTCGTTGCTTGACATAAAATCTCTACCGAGCGGGAGCAGATCTTGCCATGGAAAAGAAGAAATAACGGCTGCCCTGAGTACAGCTTGAACTTATTCAGTCCAATTCAGTCATGGTAGGGTAGACCAACGCTTAAATCCTGGCATTCTCAAATTTTCTCAATTCATCATTTACTACGTTCTACTGGTACAACATCTTATTACCTCGACCCTAAAGAGCCAAGCTCATAGCCTTTCAGAAATCTACTAACATGCCTTTATTGGCCCGAGTCATGGTCGACTCCATATTTGATGAATTGCCGTGGAAACCTAGCCGTGTCGTGACCGAGCGTTCGCCGAACCACTGCGCGGAAGAGGCACCTTTCCATTCTTCATGCCGAAGCAACGCCTGTTACAGATAAAAACCTGCTCTCTCTAGTGCCACCACCTCACAGTTTTACTTAATCTTTTCCTTCCACTTTCTCTTTAACCTCTATCCCAATGGGTGAGATGCAGTTGCTTGCTTCATTCTTCCAGAGCTAATTTCCCATGTCCGTTGTGCACCAGCACGAGGATACTCCTACAATCCTTCCGAAGCAGCCGCCGGCATATTTGCTGCCCTGTTTGGCATAACGGCTTTAGTCCATATGGTGCAGATGATTCCGAAGAAAGCATGGGTTATGTCGATTTTGATTTTGGCCACTTTGATGGAAGTATTGGGCTACGTCACTCGGTTGGTATCAGTATGTGCTTGTCCCATTATTAGCTGTTGATTATGTGTTCTGTCCATTCAGTCTCATTGCCTCCACCAAGGAAACGGGGTCCACCAGAACACCTCGTATCATTTCGGAAACTATGCTCGTCATAGCTCCTGCATTCCTTGCTGCACAGAGTATGTCCCTCGATTTCGCCACTTGCGTCCCGAGTACTCAGCTTATTTTGCTGCAGACTATATGGTAGTCGGAAGATTGATATCATTTGTCGGTGGTGATCTTGCTGTCATTCCTGACAGATGGATTACCAAAGTCTTTGTAACCGCCGACATTGTCTGTATCATCACTCAAGGCCTTGGCGCCGCTGTTCTCGTACGTATTCACTATCCATTGCATGATGATCGAGTTACTTACTCATGTTACCTCACATAGACTAGTTCAGACTCTAAAAGCAGAATAGAGCTGGCACGCGGGATCCTGCTGGCAGGTCTCGTCATTCAGATCATTACTTTCGGAGTCTTCTTGATTACCACTGTCCTTTTCGACGTGAGAGCTCAGCGATCAAAAGGACAAAGCGTCGTTCAACCTTTTAGACGACTTTTCATTGCCATTTATCTCGCTGGTGCCTTGATTACTATTCGAAGTATTTTCCGAGCAGCAGGTAAGTATAGTATACTCCATGAGGTGTCGTATTGTACTCACTCACTGTTAACAGAATTCGGCTCGCTCAAGTTCGATGGCATTCAACAAACTGGCTATTTGATCACTCATGAGTAAGCTAACACGTATCTGGTCCTTGAATGTTGATTCTGAGCAGTATATCCTATTTCAGGTGGCCATTCTATTTCTTCGATTCTGTCCCGATCTTTGTAAGCCAAAAATGTTCTCCGATTCATCACGATCTAACAAAGCAATTTGTAGATCTCGACTGCCGTATTCAACATCATCTATCCATCCAACTATATCCCTCTCCGAAAAGGAGTTACTATGGACAATCGCCATGAGCTCGTCACCAGGGAGGTTACAGTATAGATATGGCCGCCTTTCTTTCACTTTGGACTTTCAGTTTCTCTTGGATTTGGAATAGATGGACGTCTTCCTATACATCGTAACGTATACAGACAAGCATGGAATGCTGATGCTAGTGATGCGATTACATCAACTATACACTATGATACGAATGATCGGTGCAGAGTCTCGTCACTAAATTGAAATGACGATCGGTAGTATATACTGTCGCACATTGCACTGCATCAAGAGCAGCAACCTGCATGGCATAATCGTGCATTCGGTCAAAAGAGTAGATCTTTTGCCATCATCTGTATATCTAGACTCGTCGGAGCCTCTGTGCTCAAGCCATCGTTACCAAGGTGCAGTGTGTTCTGGTGCATTACAGTAAACTATTGCATACAAGAATATACATTCCCACGATTTCCACGTGGTTAAAATGACAAACAACGTCAACGTCATAATCCTGAAAAAAAAAAAAGAACTGATTGAGAGTTTATGTTACACGTGTATTCATATGATGAAATGACGATTTTATGGCGCAAAGTAAGTGTAAGATATTATCGCAGAGTTGGTTGTGGGAGGCGGTCCAAACCTTTAACGTAGTGTGCACGGTGTGAAGCGCCTTCAAAGAATTGAAAGAGACATCAAGGGAACATCAGGGGATCATGACGCTGTTTCAGAGGCTGAAAGCGATGGGCCGCGAGCTATCTCGACCTTTGCTAACATTCTGCGGCAGCCGCTGCCGTTTTCGGAGCGCACTATCAAAAAGTGACGTAGTTAGTACCTTGTGAATCGAGTTGTGAATATGACTTACGATGCCGGCTTAAAGCATCTGCTCTGGAGAAAGACTTTCTACAGCCTTGGCATGTATGAAGCCCCTTGGCTTTTGAGGCATGTACGGCTTGATGCCGTTTGCAATCATGTTGCCTTGCAAACTTTTTATCACAATCCCCAATTCCACATTCAAAGGGTGTTTCTTTTGTATGAGACCTAATAGAACAAAAATAATATGAGGAGCTGCGCAAGTCAAAATTATTGTCGATTAGCATACCTCATATGACCTATAAAAATGAGCAAAATATGAGCATTTGGGAAGCAGGAATCTACTTCAGACACTCTCACCTTTCAAATTGAATTTACGAGTAAAGGACGATCCACATCCAGGAACGGGGCAGCTAAAGAGTGCCTCAGAGGTGCGCCGCTGCGCACTCGCAGCTTGAGTTGCAGTGGTTGTAACTTTTAGTTTCTCCACTTGGAGTATTGGTGGGAGTCGGGGAACTTGAGATGATGATTCGTTAGAATCTGATATGGGGGAATCTACCAAAGGCGACGGTGATCGGTCATCACCGAGCATTGAAACCTGGACCGCCAGTCCTCTGTTCTTTGATGACCGTCGTATTCCAGATGGAGGTAATGAAGATGTCGTGGACATGGCCGAGGGTGAGGATGCAACGGTTACGGCAGCAAGGACTTGAGCAGCTGCGGCTGTTGAAGGCGGTGGTGGCAGTGCAGGTATTGAACGGGAAGCGTACAAGAGAGGATGGGAAGGATAAAGCGTTGAAACCGTTTCCAATGGTAAAGGATCGAGCTTTGGATGTCCTCCTGGACGATTGATTCCCTCGTCCGGGGCTGGCGAACGTGTATCAGAGAGAGGCGGGAGGCTTGACATCACCACATCCAATCCGGACCAAGCAAAGAGAGAAACACCATTAACTTCTGATCGACTCATCATCATTTATAATATCAATTGTTGGGGTGTGGGCAATGAGGGGTAAGTTGTGTGCTTCAGAGTTCTCTGGGGATGATGGCTTTTAAAATGTTTGAAGGAGGACGTCCCGCACTCGAAGCAGCAGTTCAGACAGTGGAGTGGCGGTGCAAATACGGACAGGAAACAGGGACTTTTCCTTGTTTACCTCATAAGCTTTTCTATTTGTCGACCATTGTCCTTCGTGGAATGTTTCTATTTGCATCGCCCTGTGCCAAGGGATTGACTCTTTCGTGTTTCTATGCAACCTTTCGGTAATCTCGTTCTGACTTCGTACACGTTCTCAATTGCAAATCTTGTGGTGCATTGCATAGCATAATCAGGCCATCGAATATTCTTTCCCGAAACCTATACACCTGACGGCACCGTCGGACGCGAGCCATATCTGCTCTCCATACGCATAGTCAATCTAACAATTGTTCAAGCAGTGCACAGCATGATGACACATCTCTTACCTCAAGCTAAATTCCGGGAATTAGATCTCTCTCCATTCCGGTAGTTATCGCAGTCTACTGCAGGTGGCGATTCAAAATAACCGGTTCGGAATTACAATGATGGTAATGGTAATGTATTATCCTATGTTGGTGATCGAAATAATGAGCGAGGCACTAAGATTATCTAGGCATAGTAGATGACAACCCCCAAACGGTTCCGGAGCCACGAGATGTCTCTCGAACAAAAAGTATAGAACATCTGAGATTAAAATCAAGTACATTGCAAGTTGAAACAGATGTCAGAAACTCAGATGTCAAAAACTCGTGGCAAACATTCTTCAGTTACAGTCTCCATATGCATGCATGTCCGGATTACTACTTGCCGTCTAACCACCGAGGCCCGCACCTTCTGTTTCGGGCGATTCTAAGGGGGGAAGAAGAACCAGCATACGGGATTTTGCGCAGCAAAGATATGATGCGAACCATATATGGGTCGTGAGACTATGATCGTGCGTGGGTTGATCCGCGAGACGCACTCTCCGCAACGTTGTACAACTATTTTTGTATTCTTACCACTGCATTGAGTAGGAAAATCCAACAATAGGAAGATAGCAACGGTGGGGCGTGTTCTTGGGGAAAATCAATGCGGATTCAGGCATACGCAGACCAGTGAACTGTGCACACAGTCCAAGAACTTTCCATACACAGTACAATCTTAGTCCATACAATTACATATCACAATCATCCGGAAAGAAAAATGAAAGTCAAACATCATGTTCAATTCATTCATTTACCAGTCTCTGATTCCGGTGTCAACGGGCCAGCAACCCTATCATCAGCCACCAATCCATATACAGCTTCGATTCTACGTCTCTTCATCAATTCACCTTCAGTCAAGAACATACCGCCATGCCCGCTACCGGTAGCTCCATCTCCTCCGGCGCCTGAAGCATTGGGTGTTGCAGTTCTTGTCGCCGTACTAGATCCGACTGCATTTCCTTTAATGGGTAGCGCAATCAAGGGCTTTGGAGATAAAGGAGACTTTCCTCTTCCGGTCACAGGTTCAGATGGTCTTCTCAACTTTCTAGCATCACTACTCCGACTCCTCAGCCCAGCTTCTACAGCCTGGGCAGCGGCTACCACTCCTATCAAGGTTTCTTCGGATGATGACTCTGGTGATCTCTTGTTCCCCACTGGTTCGGAAACACGCCTCGACATTTGTAATCCGCCTCCAAGTTGATCCTTGGAGAACGATGATGGAGGACTGCGTCGTTTCTTTGGCGTGAACATTAGGACCTCATCTTTGTCCTCATGTTCAGAAAGCCTCCCAGATCCCATTGTTGTACCCCCAACCCCATTTGCTACTGCTGCGACAGTGGCTGCTGAAACCTCCGCTTGCCTCTCTCCTGCATGTCTCTCAAACTCGTGGGTCATCCATCGTCCAATGGAGTCAATGGCCTTGGCTACATCATGCATTAAAGGCAGCATCTGTAAGTACCCATGACTCCATCCTTCAATAATCTTCATCTCCACCCAATCCGATTCCATCTCCAGAAGTAACTTGACTCGTTCAGACAACTTTGAGGGGATAGGTATAGGACCCGATTCGGATTCATGTCCAGAGGTTGATGTTTCGGAGAAAATCTCAATTCGTGCTGTGGAGTCTGGATCATCCGAATCCATGTCTTCACGGACAACTTTGACTCCCAATGCACGTTCAACTTCCCTTCTCCTGGCTCGCTTGGCTTCCCTGAGTCGGCCGGCGAAGATCACCGTATCATCAACAAAAGGATCTTTCTCTCCACAGTTGATCATGGTGATAGGGAATTGAGCCAACAACGTTGCGGGTGCCAGGATTGGGGAGATGTAATAATCCGTCGCAAAGTTGGGCAGTCGTAGAGGCCCAATGTACAGGATAGCCATAGCACGCATCTATGAGCGAGGAGTAAGTGACGGCTACAACGACATTGAATGTCCCAGTCACATACCATACTAGGTGAAATAATCCTGTCCTGGAAATACCCAGTACGACTTGTCATGGTCAATCTTGTCCCAATGGGGATCTTCTTGGAATCATAAACGCTCTTTTCCTGTTTCTCCACAATCTGAACTTGCTCCATTCGTTTTTTAATATCCGCTTCTGAGGACATGCCATTAGCGAGCATGCTTCTAAAGTCCTCCACAGAAGTGGCTCTCGAAGTAGGCGCCTCTGACCTAGGCCGGTGATTAGTTTGTTCGCTATCTGTATACTCGACTGCTGGAGTTGACCCATCAGATGGACCAAAGATCACAGTTCTGGTTCTTTGTGGCCGACAGCGCCTTGTCCCCGCTGGAGAACCCGGAGAAGCGGGTCTAGAAGGTCTAGCGCTTGTGGATCCATTGCCTTCTGTTGAATCTTGACTCTTGCTTGTTGAAGAGAGCATTCGAGAAAGGTTATCCCATAATGATTCGTTACCATTCGTTTCGCTTCGTTTTGGCTTGTCATCCACTACAGCAAGTGGACTAATATGGGTGAAATGGTCCTTTTGCTCCGCAAGTCCAGGAAGATCCATGGATGAATGTTCATGTTGAACAACACGCAAATTTTCGGGTGTCATCCATGATGTAAAGTTGAAATCGAGAGCCGGATAACTGAGAACAAGGGCAATGGGGCGAGGAATGAACTTTGGGTGCTCTAGAATCTTGAACATTACGTTGGTAACAAGGTTTCCGCCACTGTTGGGCGTAGCAAGCTATGATGAATATCGGTATGTCTAAATATTTTTATTGAACTTACGCAGAATCGCCCGTCATTATGACTTTTAATTCTTCTTTACCTGACATACCCACTGCCCGTCCGTTACTTTCCATGATGGTTCTGTAAGCCGCAAAACACTCTTCGATGGCCCAAGGGTAGGGATCTTGAGAGTGACGATAAGTTGTAGGTTCATGACGCAATCACAAGAGTCACTCACATTCAGGCGCTTTGCCATACTCTATCGCAATCACGGCTTTTCCGGTATTCTGGGCCCATCGGCGCAATCTCTCTTCATGATGAGCAGGACTCATGGCGATGAATCCACCTCCAGGGAAGTCTAATATGAGTTCATTGCAATGAGACAGTTCTTGTTCAGATCCGTCAAAGAACAGCCAAGCCAGAATTGGTTTCGATTCCGTCTTCTTGGAACCAGATGGCCTTTGAAGAAGAATCTTTCGGAAAACTCCTACCCGAGGACGATGGATCCAAGAGATTGCCCGAATCTTCGGAGAAATTATAGTTAGAGATGATGTTCATAAAGGGAGAAGAATCAAAGTCGTACATATGGATTTGTGGTCTTTTCCCAAGTCGCACGTAGCATCTCTACTGTGCAAACCGCCCTAAATCGACGAAGCTAAACGCCGCGGATGTGAGATTGATAAAGTACCGGTGCCGTATAACATACTTTTTCCTCTGCCTCATTTGCATATATCACGTAGTAAACTGAGAATATCATCGAACAGAGATCTCGAAGCCATTTAGGTCGAATTGACATTGCGGTTGCGAAACCGGCATCCAAACCGGTGGCTATCCATGTCGCGCGATAATAATCTCGATTATACTGTGGCAAAGATAAAGAAGTAATTAGCACTGCAAGGCGTGTAACATTGAGTGATTTGAAGTGATCACCAGACGGGCGAGAGGTTCCGGAGCTGAACAAGGTTGTTAGACTCAGTCAGGGACGGCGGACTGAGATGGAAGGTGGAGCTCACCTGCCAGGCCCAATAAACTATCCATATGCCTTGCGGTGTAGAGCAGTGTACAAGAGCTGACTATGATCTGCCATGGCGAGAATCGACCTATAAGATGGGCGTTTAGATGTGAACTGGTTTGATCCACATGCCACAGATGACGCACTCAGGATCCTATTGAACTTTCGAAGCCATAGTACCCGTGGACCACGACGATCTCCTCTTACGAGTCTCCATACCCAAAAGAGAATGACTAGAAGTACCTGATGAAAACAAGACGGTGGAGTTGTGAGCCAAATTGATGGAGCGAGAGTGTAGGATGGATGGTGATATTTACTTGAGTTCGTTTCCACGAAACATTTGGACGACCAAGAAGATGATCGATCATTGGTGATCGTAGAGACGAGGAAGGTGGAAGTAAAAGAGAAAAGTGGTGATGCGGTGATTAGAGGAAGAGTAAGAGGGAGACAGTCTAAAACCAAACCAAAAGGCCCCCCTTGTCACTTTCACGTGCTTCTTCGTGGACAACACTCCTGACTGGATAATTGAACCCCACCTTTTGACATATTAAACAAGTCGATATCCCATATAGGAGTCGATTATAATTAACCCACGGGATACTTCATGGCTAAGCGCTTCTCTTCCAACCAATAGAGTCACTCTAATTCGACACACATGTTATTCATCAACTCGTGTGTCTCTGATTGTCGACCTGGAGATCTTCTTTGGAATGACATGTGAAACTTGCCCTTCAAGGCCATGAATAAAAACTTTCAAGGCCATGAATAAAAACTCAGAACGATTGCAACGCGCCACAAGTTCTCACTGTTGTCTTCTATTAACGTACATTGCGTAACCCAGCCCAGTAGGCTTTCGGTTTTTCTAGCCGCAATGGCCGCTTATCTCTGTGCATGCAGGCTGCAAGACAAATTTCCCTGAGCTGACAGCCATCTCTCATACTTGCCTTTTGGAGAATATCAGACAATCGCGATCTCTCTCGGTGAATAGTCGATTCTTCGACGTCATCGTGAGAGAGCGATATTACAGCCTCGGCCCGCCTACACCCAGAATCCCGACGGCATGGAGATACATTGTGGCTGTAGACGGGTGCTGAAGGCCTGCCAATGTTGACCAATACGCGCATTTTCAAGTCAACTGAAATTGGTCGCACGCCCAACAACACATGGGTATGCATCGTTCATCCATCGCGATCCTTGCTCCGCCCAAAAAGATAAGACCCCCATCCCATCAAAGAACCAGCAAACAGGTAAACCTTTGCCGCCCTCGGCCGAACCTTATCATGCCATATGCGGTAGGTTAGCTTGTCTAGATTTCTTCCGAACTTGACGTACTTTGGGAGGTGGCTCTCCTTCAAATACTCTGTCTCCCGTATTCTCCATCCCAGTTTCTTTGACCTTTCTCTACCCCGCACACCTTTCACACTTCTTATCCAAAATGTCAAAGTATACTCCTGTTGCTCTAGATGAATTCCAAGATGTCTTTGGGTCGACGTCGACTGGTGAGTAAAAGTGGCCAACATCGCTTATCTCTAACCCTCCTGCTCGTTATCCTTGCTCATCGCCCGCGTTTCTCTTCCACCACAACGCAGAAATATCCTCTGCAGCCCTGGGAGGCAGAATCGTGGCAGTCAGTGACGAGTTCTTCGCGGAAGCTTACCACTTACTCAAGGTGGAGGTACGTATCGTCCAATCACAGTGCCCAATTTCCCATCGCTTGACCACTCCCCCCACAGCCCGCTCCCTCTCTAAAAGGCCAATTTGGACCAAAAGGTGCTCTTTTCAGTGGTTGGGAAACACGTAGACATAATCCGACCTATGACTGGTGTATCATTAAGCTTGGTGCTCCCGGACATATCATGGGCTTTGACATTGACACATCCCACTTCAATGGTAACGAGGCTCCCCAAGCATCCGTTGAAGCTCTCTTCTCCGCAAAAGATGATCCGACTGTGGATGCAGCTGTACGTTAACGTTTCAATATCCCATTTAGTCATATGTCCAAAAAATCGCTCACATGATTTCTTTTTACTCGATGATGCTTCAATGATGATCAGTGGACAGAGATCCTTCCAAAGGTCAATTTGGGTCCTAGCTCTAGGCATCTTTTCCAAATCGAGAAAACGGAGTGCTCCTACACTCACGTAAAGCTCAAGATGTACCCTGACGGAGGCATCGTAAGTCCCTTTCTTACAATGAGCGGCCTTCCGTTATTTTCTATTCGAGTCGAGGCACATGTCCACTGACGTCGTGAAATGAATTCTTGCAGGCTCGTTTCCGAGTTTATGGACTCGTTTCGCCCATTTTCCCTCCTGTGACAGAGCTCATTGACCTTGCACATGTTATGTCAGGCGGTCGCGTGGTGTTCACTTCTGACCAGCATTTTGGTATAGGACCCAACCTCTTACTACCTGGTCGAGGTAAGTCTCGCTTAATGTTTTACGAAAGGATTTACTCACTTCGCCACTTGCGACAAAAGGCAAGGACATGGGGGATGGCTGGGAGACCCGCCGAAGTCGCAAGCCTGGCCACAAGGACTGGGTGATCATCAGACTGTAAGGCACCTGACACAATTATTTCATACAACAACAGACATAACTGATGAGAGATCTCATACCGAACAGCGGAGACGCTGGTCTACTCGAACAAGTTGAAATCGACACCGCACACTTTATGGGCAACTTCCCCGAATCCTGCATCCTTCATGCCACTTATTGTGACGAGGTTAGTGTGACTCATTACCAAAAACGGTACTAAAAAATAAGAAAACTAACAAGTTCCGCCCATGAATCTAGACCGTGCCTTCCGAAGAGGACGAGTCCAAATGGACGGTTATTTTGCCTCGAACTAAGCTTGGACCCCATAGACGTCATTTCTTCCAGCTAGAGAACGTGCATAGAATTCCATATACGCATGTGCGACTCACCATTTTCCCAGGTATGCAGTATTTGGTCGTCTTAGTTGGAAACGGTATTTTGACTCCCTTTTTTCTGTTCCACTAGACGGCGGAGTGAAACGGGTTCGAGTACTCGGTCGGAGACATCAAGGCCACAAGGAAATCGCAGAACGGGTTGCCCACGAGCCCACCGTTAGCCCTTACACCGTTTCCAGACGCCTTCCAGAGGTCCACGATATACCTAGAATGGAGGGCAATACTTTAGTGAACGAGGCAACTGGTACCATCACTCCCACTTACAGTGACCGAGATGTACCCAGCATTCCCGCTGTTCCCTTAACTCCAGAGGCGTTTGCGCCATTTGGAGACGTCATCCAAGGTTGGGAGGATCCAAATGGGGCCCCTAAAGGTGTTAAGGTGACCTCGGCAAACCAGGGCACTGCCCATAAATTCCATCGCTTGTCCCTCGTCAAGTCTTCATATCCTGATTCCGTTGGAGACCGGGCTGTGACTGGTATTTCAGTGTTCAGGAGTACCCCAGTGGGTGCAAAACCGGGGCAGGATTGGGAAGTGAAGTTGTTGGAGAGACATTCCTATACTGCTCAGTCGTTCATTCCGATGGGTAATACTAGAATTAGCTCGTTGGGTATGGAAGATGCATTAGAAAAGTCGGGGAGAGGATACCTTGTCATCGTGGCATTGAACGGCGAAGGTGAGAGCAGAGCCGAAAAAGCGGTGGTGGCGTTTTTAGGTTGGTCACTTGACGTGAAAATTGACTTGCTTCCGATGAACAGATGACAGACCAGACTTGAATACTCTGAGGGCCTTTATCGCATCAAATGCACAGGGTATTACCTATCATACAGGCATTTGGCGTAAGTCGAGTGGTTTTACTATTAGAGGGAAAGTGTACTGAACTAACCTGCATTAAATAGATCATCCAATGATCACCCTTGAATCAGTACGCGAACCTATTCTTCCCACTGGAGCTCCCTAGCTGATTGAGTTTTGCATTTTTAGCCCATAGATTTTGCGTGCGTTGAGACTCAGATCGGTACACCGGGAGAGAAGATGGATTGCGAGCTGGTGTCGTTGGAAGAGTTGGGCGGCGTAAAGAGCGCATTACCCAGTGTCCGGGTGCCTCTTTTCTGAAAGCGGAATAAGAGAGTAATGAGAATAGGTGATTGAATCCATAGATATTTGTGTATATAGCCAATATAATGTTATTTCGGGAATGGCAGAGGAAGGTGAGAGGGTGGTTGAGGAAGAATTTGGACCTGAAAGTGAGCCGCCACAAAGACAAATCGAAGCTTTTGGTGCCAAAACAGAATTTGGATCCTAACCACCATCACCAACGCAAGTCTCCCTCTCTTCTCTCTTCTCTTTTACACGTTGTACTGCGCAACTTATCCTCCAAAGTCCATAATGATGGAAGTGCGCAAAAGGCCAATAAGTCCTGACAATTCCGGCGGTCCAGCGGCGAAGAGGAGGATCATCTCCGCATCCTCTGAATCTTCAAAGGTGCTCAACGGAGTGGGTAATCATGATGACGAAGAAAAAGAGATAGATGTTGCTGGTGATGAACTTGAGGTAGGGTGATCTTTTCAGTTCATGAGGTTATCAGGGGGACTGATGTTAGCCAATTGACAGCGTTTTCGAAAAGAGGCTATTTTCAGAAGAATGAAGCATTATTCAAGGCAGTATGAACGTTCTGCGTCAAGAATAGCTGAGCTAGAGGAAAAGTCTCTTTTATCGGACGCGGCAGTCGCTGCCGTTGAGGCATGCTGGAAACAAGTCAGTATTGTTTTGGGTGTACTTCATTTGCCACATATCCCTTCAGTACATTGTTCTGATAAAGACCGGTTCTATAGCTGATAGCAGAGATACACACATTGTTACCGAGTGGACTTCCTGGTTTTGACCAGTCTTCTACTGGTGCGTCGTTTTTGGCTTCAATTGGTAAGCTTTCGTTTGGACTGACGCACGGTCTATATCTTATGTAGACATCTACCGCATCACGCATTCCTTAACTCCTGATAGCATGGGTTCACAAGAAATCACTCCCAAGTTGTACTATGATGCTCTTAACGAAGCGTCAAAATCCACACAAAACCTGATAGCAAGCTTCATCCAACTTGCACCTAAAGCTTCTGAACCAAGCACACAACAACTACAAAATCGCTGCAGACAGTCAGAATCGAGGTCTGTTGCGTTGCAGTCCGAAGTCAACTTGTTAAGATCAGAATTACTCTCTGCAAGAGAAGAAATTGAGAAGACGAGGGAAAAACTCGATATTGCAGAGAATAACGTGGAGCGTGTGCGGAGTGAAACGGTTGTGGTATTGGAAGCCAAATTGGGCAAGTCTTTGAAGAACGGTTTGGATTCGAATCCTCCGGGTATGGAAGTGGAATCACATGCAACCCCTCCTCAGGTATGTAATTGCCTTTATCTTGATGATAGCCGGTGGATTGATGATGATTTGCAGGCGAATGGAATTCCCCACCGCGTATCATCATCTGATGGGCCTGACTACAGCATAATAGCGGAGTCCCGAGAGCATGAAATCCAGGCATTGGTGCAGGAGAAGGTTGCTTTAGAAAGAGAGATTGTGCAGTTGAAGTCTGAGGTATGATTCTATATTGGTATCCGCAGCTTGTGCTCATTGTGCCTTATTTCACTTTTAGCTGGCTTTTCCCTCAGAGAAGACCCTTATGGAGACGATACAGTACAAACTCCTACATTCTCATCTTGTGGACCTGAAATCTGCGGCGGAGGAAGCAAGGGAGCGCTATAACAAGGTCTTTGAGGAGGTACAGCAGCTAAAGGTTTCTCGGCAAGAGTTTGAGGCAAAGTGCAAGGTCAGCTCAATTCATATTAACCTTATTTTTCATTCATGTCTAATTCAATATACTTTCAGAGTGAAGCCAAGATGAAAATTGAGGAGCTCAATAACCAGATACATCGACTTCATAATGACCTCACTCGAGTTCGAGCAGCCCGAGACTTGCTAGTTTCTGAGGCCCAGGAACGCAAGTCGAGGGACGAGAAGACTGCCGCATCAACTCAACTTCTCAGGGAACTCAATAAAACGAGTGCTGTGAGTGGCCTTTTTCTGATTCTTGACGATCACCGTTGACGCATTTTATTACATGGTAGGACCGAATCGCCGTTTTAACCTCCGAAATCAAACGCCTTAAGAGTAGACTCGCAGCAACTTCTGGAGAAGAAGACTTGTATGCATTTTTATCTGGGAACTCGGATGAGAATATGTCGTATGTGAAGCAACTTAGGGCCAAGTTGAGGTGAGTGGATGGAATATCACGTTTACATACCTCTTTGACACCGTGGCTTATAGCGAGGCAGAGAATCGCATTCGTGTGCTAGAAGATACTCAAAAGGCTTTCAGTGAAGCGAATCCTGACCTTCAGAAATACATTCATTCTGAAATGGAAGCTCGTCAACAGTATACAAAAGCTCGCGAACTCTTGGACAAATATGAGCGTACATATGGATCAACCTCAGGTTCCAATCTCCCGGTGGAATCCCAACACCTGGCACGGCTATTGTCCGCAAAGGATGAGGAACTTCGTATCATGGCCCTTAAACAGAAGGAGGAAGCCGCGGTACGTCATGTTCTGCCTTTTTGGGTCAACAACGTCTGATATAGTATGATAGGCTTCGGATATTATCTATGGTGAACTAGACAAGATCTCAGCTGCCCTAACTAGAACCGAAGAGAAGGCAAATGAGAAGCTTGCAAGCCTTACGTCACTTGAGCAACGAATAGAGACGCTAAAAGAAGAGGCGCGTCGATTTAGCGAAATTATATTCGTCACGTTAACACTGACGTAATTTTCCATATAGAAAACGCGCATGGAGTCCAAGTATTACGCATCTGTGAAGGCCAAGGAAGCAAGCGAATTAGAACGGAAAGCTCTTTCGCGTAATATGGAAAAGCAGGCCAAGGTTATGGAACGCCTCCAGGAAGGCGACGAAGCCTTGAAATCCCAACTGGTTGGTCCCTCATGTTATTAAATGCCGGAATCTGGCTAATCTTTGATGTTTCCCTAGCTTCTTCAAGAGAAGGAATTAGCTCTGACCCGACACAATGTGCAGAAGCAGCGAGAAAGGTTATCTGAGCTAGAGCGATCCTGCCAAGTGCTGCAATTCCAGAAGGAAGGGGAAGAGAAGAGGGCAGAGCAACACCGTGCCGACTACTTGGAGGCGCGGGCTTTCATGGACAAGAAACGCGAAGAGATGCGCAGAATGGAAGAGGAAAATACTCGTTTCAAAAGGGATGCGGAGCGGACTGCACAGATCATGAATCAAGCTCCATCTGGCTCAGCGACGCATCGAGAATTACAATTGAAGGCCGATAATGAAAACCTTCTGGTGAGTGGTTGATGTTTGTTATTCTTGAAATCCAGTGAGCTCATTGTAAACATCACTTCTCCAGAAACTCTTACGTTGCTCCACCTGTGCAAAGGAGTTTCGAACGCATACTCTTACCAAGTGCATGCATAGTCAGTATTATCTATTAATCATTGGTTTCGTCCCGCTGATGTTTCTGTGTGTAGCATTTTGCAAGAGTTGCATCGATGCTCGTCTCACCACTCGCCAACGTAAATGTCCTGCATGCAACGCAGGCTTTGCTCAGTCGGACGTGCAGGCTCTATACTTCCAGTAGCTTTATAGATTATATTTTGGTCTTCGTTCGTGTATTATCACTACTTTTTATTCTACTTTTGCTGTAATACAGCGTGACGGCCTGTGACATTGGCCGATTGACATCCTCACGTGATGGTTTGACGCGTCTTGAATTGTTCCGCCTACCTTTTCAAGCCCGTTGCTTTACACCATAACAACACGGGGCTGCAAGATGTCTGATCCTGTTCAAGTTACCTCGTATAAAGATGTTGGTGTCCAGACGTCTCCTTACCTACAAAGCATGGAGCTACGCGTCGAAGGTGGTCCGCTCACCCCTACACACCCGCCGCTTCAAGATTTTCAATCAGACCAATTTCATTCTCGCAGTCTCTCCCTTCCGGAGTCTTTCAACTTCGACGCGAAGAATGCGGCACGCTTAACAGTAGAGAGCCTGAAGGAGGCGGATGTGCACGCGTCAATTACAACGTCCACTACACCGCGACAAAGACACACGCGTTCTAAGCCTTCTCTATCGGACCTTCGCTTACCAAGTATCCCTTCTGCTGATATGTCACCTGTGCTTCGAAATGCTTCTACCCCAACGTACAACTTCATTGGAGACAGCCAAATAACGCCTACTACTCAAGATCCAGCTATCCTCTTCGCCAAACCCTCTTCTTCATTCTCTCGCCGTATCGCATCCGATCCTCAACCCAGAGATCGTACAAGCTCTGAAGATTCTTCCAACTACGCCTCAAGTAGTCTATATCCAAGTACAAGTGTAACAACAGACGACCTCCAATTCGTCAGAGATCTTGCCAATTCCCTCGATTCTCCAAGAGCAGAAAGAACAAGAACACCTTCTTCAGAATTCATATCGGAGTCCGAGACTCCCGAATCGGTTATATTCATCAATAATATTGAGACGTCCGGCATTCCTTCGTTTCTCCACGCAATTTCGAATTCTGGATCGGTCAACCGACAACCGGAACCAACGATTGAAGTGATCACTACACCAACTCCAGTGAAGATAGTGAGCACAGATACTGTGCCTCCCATTATTCGCCACTCTAGTGAACCTGGTACGTCCTCTGCATATGTTTTTCTACCAAGCCAACGAATATCTTGTTAGATTGGATTACCTGGGCCAACTCTCCACCCAGACCAATCCCTGCACTTCACGGCCCGCCATCCTTGCCATACGCTCGTTGTCCTTCGTGAGTAACTAACAGGTTGTCCTTGAGCGATCCTAGACTGATTTCATGATGCATGTCAGTGGAGCCGAAGGCGTAGTGTTTTCAGACCCTGATGCGCCCCGGCAGACGGTCTGGGGCATTGGAGATCGCGCCTATCAAACCTCAGACGATGAACCTCAGCCAGACTACTTGGATTCATTCTCTGCAAGTCCCCAAAAAGTATCCAGGCACCCAGCACCGCAAAAGCATGACGCATCATCCACCCAACAACCGAAACCTTTTTCGAAGAATCAGGCACGAGCAATAAAACATGCTACCCATACCATCGTCAAGGCTGCAAAAGAATACGACCCTAATCGAGAAATGCTCACTTGGCCAATCGCGCAGCAGAATTCTAAACCCGATATGCCTCAATATCCTGAATTGTTGCAATCCCCTATAGCGTTGAATCTTTATAAAGGTGCTCGGAATGGATTGGATTACGCGAATCCAGTTGAAGAGGAAGAACTCGAATGGGCTTATATGGAAGAACAGTTGCGACCCTTGTATCTTGCGGAACAACAGCGTCAAATCTGGTTGGAAGAAGAGCAGCGTCGCCTATATATTGAAGCAGAGACCCGAAGACTTCAAGAAGAAGACAAGCAGCGACGCCTCTATCTTGAAGAACTCATCCGTCGAGACGATATTATTCGCTCTATTCGTGCATTGACTATGCCAGTTCAGGATCAGAGAATCCCGAATAGCTTCATGCTTTCCAAGTCTCATCACGGCAACAATCCTCCAACTTTGAATGATCCCGCTGAGCATCCTGGAACGCACGCTCGCGCGCTACAAAACTTGATATCGACTGTACAGCAAATGAAAAAGTCCAAAGAAACCAACAGCACGTCACGTCTTCGTTCTCGCACCTCAACTGAGGAATCAACTGATAGCAGCAACAGCGAGCCGCATGGAAGTACCAGTCGCAACTTCCACAACCAAATCCAACCAAGAGGTCCACCTACAGAGCTCACCACCGCTGGACTTCAAGGACCCATAGCAGGAAGAAGATACACGGTATCCGCTGTGCCTACCTCCATTGACAACTTCTCCAGTTCGTCTCAGCCTCGTCACCGATATACCAGGTCCCTAGAAGACGTTGAAAAGTATTCAAACAATCTGGCAAACCCTCGTTCCATACCCCTCGCTCGACTAGCCGGTAAGGTTGCTCGTCCAACCTTGTTGGATGAGATCCCCGAGGAAAGCGAATCACCGGGAGACACGCGCTCCAATGCACCCAATACCACTTCATCTGCATCATCTTCGTTCCAACAACAAAATGACCTACACTCCATCCACAATGCGAAGCATCGTCATCCTGTAGTTGAATCAAAATTAAATCCTGCGCCGGCTATTAGCTCACCAAGCACTAGTATCCGGCGTGAGCCAACGGATCGGGACCGGGACACGCTGTGGGTGGATGCGACGCCATCAACAGGGAACCTTCCAGCAACGGCTTCTCCCAAACCTGAAGCACCCGCTGTACCATCACCTTCTGCTTCCGCTTCAAATCCTTCGGCAGTGAAAAAATCGAATACTAGGCAGCCGCGCAAAGGAGGTAGAAAATCAGCTCGGAACGCTTCTACTCCTGCCGGACCGTCAGGGAGACGAGATGAGGGTACGACGAACAGAAACCCAAGAGGCAATAAAAAGTAGAAAGTTATTCTATTGTATAACTTGAGTAGATGTAAACTTGAATGGAAATTGGATTAGGTTATATGGTCGTGTTTAGTTGATCCTCGACGCATGTTTGATTTCATGTTCGACTAAAGTCGATTTAGATCTCACCTGCCCCGATTGACGCCACACCACGGCAATGGCCAGTCCGGGATCACCAGCAGCGCAAGCATCGGGATCGAGTGGAACATTTCTGAACCACTCGCATATTTCTCAGGCGTTGCTTGCATCGACCGATGACGGACGGACGTTAGATTTCAGTAACAAGTCTCTGAACGAGGTCCGGGATGATGCTGCCGAGGAACTGGCCAGCATTGGAAAAGAGGAAGGTGATGATGAAGGATGTGTAACAAGGTGAGTGTCTAAGATACTTGAATCTCACTGTGGCAGCTTGAGTAATGGACACATACCTTTAGGTTGGCCCTTGTTTATAATCATCTTACGACTCTCCCCCCAAAATTTGCTCTCATAACTCGACTTCGTTATCTAAACTTACGATCTAATGCCTTTGTCACATTTCCCGAAGTCGTCAGTTCCTTTTCTTTACGGCCATCTGTGTTTAACCCGCCACACATGTTAACACCCTTGCCCCCTTACCCAGCTCACCAATATGCCGTCCCTTGAGATTCTGGACATTAGTCGGAACAAGCTCAGGAAACTTCCTCCAAAACCTGGTACATTAAGAAACCTTCGAGTAAGTCAGGAAACCGTTGTCTTCGCAACCTCTAAATGTATACTGATCCCCGCTTCTTGTCAGGTACTTTCTCTGACAAGGAACAGACTTGAGCGTCTACCCGACTATCTTCCAGACTTCTGTAAGCTTCGTATGCTCAAGATCGAGCATAATCCCATCAAATGGCCGCCAGCTAAAGTGATCAAGCGAACAGAGGACGGCGATGTAGGCATGGAACAATGGATTGAGGATCTCCGAGAATGGATTCGTCTGAACCCCGATGACGGAAAACTACCACCTTCACAACAACAACCTCAACTGAACTCTAGTATTTCCAAACGGAATCTAAACGCAGAGAGTGACTTCTCCAGGTAAGCAGTGCGGTTGTCTCATCGAGCACGAGCTCACCTCGTGTCTGCTTACCTATAGCCATGATGAATGGGGCTTGGACGCAAATTCGAAACGCAATCAGGAGAATTACTCGTTCCCAGCCACTCATTCACGCGGACCTTCTGGAGAGTCGATCCATTCCCTCAATAATCCAGCTTCATTCCAAGAAGGTTCATTCCATCTTAATCACGCATCACCATCCAATGTATCATTATCACCTTTTTCTTTATCGACATCCGCTCAGCACGACCCCTCCATGTTATCACTGTCAGAAAGAGAAGATTCTTTCCTAAACGGCCTTCACGGACGCAACGCTTCTACATCATTCATGAGCAGCAGGTCTGCTCCAAACGCTACTCTACTATCCAAAAAAAGTCTTCCTGATCTTCGATCGGCACAATTCAATGTTCAGTTCGGCAAAGGCTCACGGAAAGCTGATTCTTCCCGGAAGTTGGGAGAACTGCCTCCGAATCCATTGCCACCGCCTACCATGTCAAATCATCACCCAACCGCCTCCGCGTCTCGACCGAGCACAGTTCGTCAGAACTCTTCTTCAGGTGGAGGTGCCCCGTCCATGGATGTGGAACGCAACTCTTATTTCCGACGACTTTCGACCTTACCGTCCTCGACTGTCTCGAAAACCATACCTGACTCCATGTTGAAGACAACCGATGCAATAAGAGGCATTCTTTTTGCTGTGTCTCAGATGTACGCCGCAATACGCCACTATACGGTATTCGGGATTGATGATCGATTATCTGGTGTGCTGGGGAGAGTTCTTGACCCTGCGAGTACATACATGAACCGCCTGATCAACGCGCTTGACCGGTTTGATTCGCTCTCGCGGCGTGGAGTACCACCCCCAGCAGTATGTCGAGCATTGCTGGAGAACTGTCGGGACAATGTGGCCATATTTGGGAAGGTGGTTGGTGTCCTTCAGGCACAGCTGAAGGTTCTTGCTGCCACCGATGATGTCCGCTACTCGCGGACTCTTCTCCTCATGCTTTATGGAGCAATGGGAGAGGTTAGCAATTCCTGGTCTGCCATGGTACCGCATCTCGAGGCGATCCAACCTCTGTTGCAAGATTCGGGGCCTCCTGTCTCGAAATCTCGCTCAGCAAATGTAAACGGGCAGAGCGCTCGATCGAATATCACAACTATTCCAGAAGTCTCCACTACTCGCAATCCAACTCGGCAGCAATTGCAAGCTAACGCAAGTGCTCCACCTCCTCCCGCCACCATAAGACCGACTCAGCGTCGGAATGCTGGGTCATTCAGTCACAAGGATGTTCAGATAGGTCGCTCAATGGTCACAGGGTTACATTCTCCTGATCATGAGTCCCCTGACGAACTGAATACTCCCACTCCGGGAACGACAACCCCAACCCCGACGAATGGCACATCAAATGGTCTCAGATCTATCCTTCGTGATAACCCTTCTTCCTCCAATCTTTCCGAATTATCCTCTCCATCGATGCCACCTTCAGATCTCTCCCATTCGCGCCAGAACTCCTTGACATCTGATTCATCCACCAGTGCAGTCAACGGGACCAAGGGGACACCCCCCGGAAGTACTGCACGGCCCACACCACCTGCCCTGGCGCGGTCCCGTACATCTGATCTACCTGGGTCATCCCAGCTGGTTGATAGGGACTTATTGGCCACCATGGACTCTGCTGCTGATACAGCACTCACCGTTTGGGATGTAATCGATGAAGTACTTTTGGAAAATAGTGACACTAACGCCGGATTAATGGACGCTGTTGACAAAGCCAGGACTGTCACTTCAAGATTAAAAGGAGACATCCGGTCAGTAAGGGAGGGTTATGTCGAGTCTGACAAAAAGGCGCTGTGGGAAGATGCACATCTCTTTGCAAACGTAAGCCTCAATGAAGATGCCGCCAGCATAACCATTGCTAACCTCTATTTTATAAGATCGTCGTTCAGATATTCTCAATGATGAA
Source organism: Tulasnella sp. 419 (assembly GCA_019633455.1). Taxonomy (NCBI): domain Eukaryota; kingdom Fungi; phylum Basidiomycota; class Agaricomycetes; order Cantharellales; family Tulasnellaceae; genus Tulasnella; species Tulasnella sp. 419. The sequence goes on from WSUA01000061.1 coordinate 34,240, forward strand.
GAATCGCTCGATTTCAACTCATCTGCGTGCCAATGTGGTACGGTTAGCTCAGATGACCAAAGAATTCACCATCCTTCTCCACGTCTCCTCGTTCTCCCCGGCTCCTTCACCTCGACCGTTTTCACCTGCATTCTCCGCTATAAACGGAGAAGAAGCACGCACAATTACTCTTGGCCGCAGTCGCAGTGCAACAGCTACTCAGCAAGCTCAGCCTCTTGTTATGCAACCAGATGTTCCATGGAGTGCTATGCCACATCAGACATTTAATGTTCCTCCGACTATTTAAGCATCATACAAGCTTTTTAACTCACAGGGATTCTCTTCAGCATTTTTGTCTTCGTCATTTGTAACCGAGATGTTTTCAATGCAAATAGCTTCGTAGTTGTTTATCTTTCAGCTTAGCGCTTTTTTTGACATTAAAACGCATGCATACAATTCGTTGAATTTCGCTCTCCAGACTTTTCTATTCTTGTGGGCTCTTAGATAGTATCATAAAGAACACACGACGGTGGCTACAAGTCTCACAGGGGCAACTGAGCGTGGCATCCAGGTTCTAAGGAGAATGCGTGAGAATGTAGAGTTCGTCGGTTATTCACCGAGTCCCTTAACCGAAAAATCTGATCATTCACAAGATTTCTGAACGTACAGTAACACTTTCACTTCTCACCACCAGCCACGCAATTTGCTGTCCTAATAATCATGTCACTTTCTGCACTTGTCAACTCAGCGGAATGCGGTCCCATCAATCCTCTGCAAGGACTTACAAAGCGGTTTGAGCAGAGCAATGGCGTGCAGCAGGTTAGCTCCCAGACTGTTATACATAAGGAAACACGAGTTTGAATGATACCCTATTTAGGACCAAATTCGAGTTGGCCAGCCAGGTTCTTCGCGTCAAGTACGTCTTAGCCCATTCAAAATTCGACCAAGGCGGATGAAATTGACCCCTATATTCGATTTCTGTGCACCCCAAGCAGACTTTTAGGTCCCATTCTACACAACCAGCATCGTCTATTGCTCAAGCAGCACCAGAATTTCTGCAAGGCAGAGGTACCCTACCGACAGCCTCTCCTTTTGACCTCGGATCGCTCAAAGGTGCTCTTCCTCATGATCTCCGTCATCAGACACCTCCGGCCTTCCATTCGCATACTCCAGTCTCTGGCTGGGCTGCCGACTTTATGGGCTCTCAATCCTCATCCCCAATTGTGCAAACACCAACGGCTGCTTCAAGCTGGGCTGCTGACTTCGTAACTGCCACCCAAGTTAGCAAAACTGGCACACCTGTCTCTGTACTCGCACCTCACGATCCCCAGTCTGTCACACCGTTACGTGCTTCACCTCGTGAGTAACTAAAAGATTAAAACACGGACTGTCGCTCATTGTATCTCATCCGCAGAACCTGTCATGACGCAACCCTTCATGGCAAACCCTCACTTTTTGCCACAAGTGCCACAGTTGAGTCAACCTATGATGAATTGGACCCAGCGTATGTACTTCCTTTACGCGAGATTGGTATTTTGCTAATGGCGTACAAAATTCCACAGCAATGCATCCAACTCATCAACTGCAAGCTCCAACTGCAAAGGACGACGCTTGGGCAGCCCAGTTTGCTCAGATCGAACAACAGAGTCAAGCGGACTCCATCGCAAGTAATGCAGAGCAGCAAAAAGAAATCGTGGTAGACGATTTAGCGGCAACCGCTGGCCTCCTTGTTGAAAGCTTGAAAGACGAACAGAGTGAAAAGTTCAAGAACTCCGTATTCATGGGGTTAATGAAGAAGCTGAGAGACATGGAAGTGGTGATAGAAGGAAATGATTTGGTCCCGGCTTCAGAGGTGGCTGACATCAAGGGCAAAGGCAAAGCTGTGGATGACGGCTTTGAGATGTCAGGATCTCAGCTTGAAGGCAGGAGAAAGTCGGTTCACTTCGAAGGATCCCAAGCACCTTGGATGTTGGGAGATAACTACGAGGAAGGGATTGTATCCGAGGACGATTGGCAGAAAGCCAACTTACATGGCCAGCAACGGCAGGGGATTATTGCCGCCCAAACGGCTGAATGGGGCTTGCTTCAGGATAGTTGGGACGAGCTCGAGGCGACGGGGGTCGGTTTCCAAACAGCAAAGGTTGTTCCAACGTCATCCTATAAATTCCAACCCAACAATCCGTACTTAATTGGCGAATCCTCGACGAGGCATCATTCCTTGCATTCTGGCCTCATCAGCTCCACTTATCAAGTGAGCTATTCACCCTGCGGCTGAAAGGATATGGATGCTGATATATCGTTTTTCAGAGCGTTCTGGAGAAGGAAGCCGCTGTTCAGCGCAGCCCTAATGAGGCACAGGCTTGGTTCGAGCTTGGTGTGAAGCAACAAGAGAACGAAAGAGAAGCTAAAGCCATCGAGGCCCTCACTCAAGCGGTTCAACTCGATCCTACTTTGTTAGAGGCCTGGTTGGCATTAGCGATTTCACAAACCAACGAAAACAAGCGGGATGAATCGTTGAATGCCATCGCCCAGTGGATACAGCAGAACGAACGATACAAGATTGCTTCCACAAAGCATGGAGTGGCGGATGTTGTAGCTGATGAATCCCAAAGTTCTGCACAAAAGACCGACGCCATTATTCAATGTTTATTGGAGATGGCGAGGATTACTCCCGAGGGTGAAATTGACGCTGATATTCAGGTTGCGTTGGCCGTTATGTTGATTGCTAAAGAGGTAAGCTGAATTATAGTGTACGTTACAACTTGCTCATGGATTCCCTGCAGGACTATGTGAAGGCGCAGGATTGTTTCAAAACTGCTCTCGAAGTCCGACCTGATGTGAGCAGAATTTTGACCTGCTCTTTCTATCTCAGTCTCATTCTCTGAACTTTACTAGGATTGGCTGTTGTTCAACCGAGTGGGAGCGACTATGGCCAACAATAGGCAGTCTGAAGAAGCGCTACTTTATTACTATCGCGCCTTAGAATTGAATCCGAACTACATCCGGGCGAGGTGAGCATGGTTTGTGGATTGAATGCGGAGTTGAGCTCAAACATAGCCATAGATTCAATTTAGGGATTTCGTGCATCAATCTTCGGGTATGTTCCTCTTCTATTTATTTGCATGAGCGGGACTAAATTCCAACTTCTCAGCGATTTGAAGAGGCCGCATCTCACATCCTTGATGCTCTCGTTCTTCAAGAGTCAGAAAGCACAGATGAGGGACAGGATTCCGTTGGATCGGCTCACCCAAGCCAGCGTGGCGTTGAGCCATCTGCTCTCTGGGATTGCTTGAAGACCACGTGCTTGCAAATGCAGCGTCATGATCTAGCTTCCCTATGTGACTCTAAAGACCTCACCCGTAAGTTGTAGTTACAGACTCAGGTCATGCAGAAGCACTAAAACGCATTTTTATTCCGTCAGGTTTCCGAAACGAGTTTTATATCTTGAATGGGGCCTGAAACCCTAATATTTAGGTTCAGATTAAGGGGTGGTTGAATGAAAATCGGATCTGCGTGTAATAGATCAGTACCTCATAGTTGGAGCCGCGGTTCTTGCACATACATACCGACTAGGCACTCGCTATTCATAGCTCATGGAATACCTATCCGCTCATTGCGTGTCATTGCTTCGCGTTTTCGCTTAGCTTCTTCAGGTGCAACAACGGGCTCAGCCGTACTTGAAACGGGAACGGCGCTGGGGCCTCCTCCACTATTTTGAGCATCTTCTATAGCCTTTTTTCTCTCATTCATTAAGTTTCTAATCTCCTGGACGTCATTGTCTCGCAATACGATTGGGGTGGGGTCTCTGCGAAGCATTTGAAGAGAGCTAAGATGGTCGAACTTTGTGAAAGAGCACTTCAAGTCAGCCACCATAACAAATTTGTTCAACCCAACTTCCACAAATTCCAACCCAGCTTGGTAGTTCCTGTGCAATTCCTATTGATTCACATTGCTATTTTTGCTTCATCGAGGGCATAAATCGAGGATTTCTCGCATCATTTACGCGATATAGTATTCTCTAGTTAGGCTCATATGCTCTCTCAGAGCCCCATTTGTAAGTTGCGGGCCGACGATTTCCCTTTACGCTTCCGACATATGTCGCTTGGAGGAACGACTGGAGAACCTGGGGTATAGAGGCCGGCAAACGGACTACATTATATGCAGCTGATACTACACTTCGAGACGTTTCTGGTGTACCCACATACGATGCGTGAACTCTTGGCTCTTGGACTTTCTGGAGTGTTGCTCTCTGGGCGTGCATCCGCTCAGAGCACAGCTGGGCCATGGGGCCAATGCGGCAAGTGTTTCTTTCTTTCTCCACTTCAAAATTTCGATCATAATCATGCAAGTGCACAGGCGGGATGAACTGGACCGGGGCGACCGTTTGCCAGTCCGGGTGAGTATACCGATGCTCCTAGTTTGCTCCCGGAGGCTGAACAAGCGCAACCCTTCTAGGTGGACATGCGTATACTTGAATCCTTATCATTCGCAATGTAAGATTAATGCTCTCTACGTATTGCTGGATTGTTGTGGCTTACGAGGACGTCCCCGAATCAAGGTCTTCAGGTCTCCACAACTATAGGATCGACCACCTCGACGACATCTCGTTCGTCTACTTCTTTGGTGACATCTAGATCATCTTCTACTTCAAAGGCCACAAGTTCTTCAGTTACGTCTAAATCGTCGTCAACATCGAGATCAACATCGAAGACCAGTACATCCACGAGCTCTAGTATTTCAGCTACATCCACTTCTGCTGGGTATGGCGTTTCTCCTCTGATCAACTTGTTGGGTTCTGATATCTTGACTGTCTAAGACCCCCTAAATCTGTCGGAAAATTACCCGCACTGGGCTGGAACTCCTGGAATGCATACCGGGGTGGTGAGTTACTTCCCTCATCCGAGCCTTGGCTAGGAAGGATAACACTGGATTGTAAATATTAGATATCAACGAAACCAAGATTCTAGCCGCTGCCAATCAATTCGTGTCTCTTGGTCTACGCGATGTTGGCTACGAATATGTCAATATTGATGTAAGGAATGCATATTGCTTGCTGAGTACTAAGGATTGGACCAATTCTTACTTTGTCTCTAGGATTGCTGGAGTAACATTTCGGGACGCGACTCAAATAGCCGCATTCAACCAGACCTTAACAAATTCCCCAATGGCATCAAATACGTTGCTGATAAAGTGCATGCATTAAAATTGAAGTTGGGCATATACAGTGATGCCGGGACCAAGACTTGCGCAGGGTACGATATAAGTGTTACTACTATCGCATTTACCTGACTTTTTTTTTATTCTGTAGCTTTCCTGGCTCTTTGGGCTATGAAGCCATAGACGCTGCAACGTGGAACGAGTGGGGAATTGACTATCTCAAGTATGACAACTGCAATGTTCCTTCTGAGTGGACAGACAGCTACGTGAGTGAATCGAAATTTGATAACAAGTGGTTGCCATCATCTCACTGCTGCGCTGAAGAACATTCCCTCTGGCTATGACTGGTAGTAAGTGCTGAGAATTTCGCCTCTTGAATGAACAGATATTGATAGGACTGTGGACAGTAACTCAAAGAGTGCAGAAAGATATCGAAGAATGACGTGAGGTTTCGCCTTAGGCAGCGATTACCAGGGCTCACAAAACTTACAGAGACGCACTAAATGGTATTTCGCGTCCTATTCAGTATGGGATATGTAACTGGGGCAATGCGAATGTAAGTGGCGGTTCTTAGCCTAAGGTGTATTTACTCAATCCAACGCTCCTAAGGTCTGGTATGGTAATTCTTTTTCAACTTCATCACACGACTAAATTACTATTAGGGACTGGGGTGCTCGAGTTGGCCATTCCTGGAGGCTCTCGGGAGATTCCAGTGCATCGTGGAGCTACATTACAAGCATCATCAATAACGCTGTTTCGCACCTTTCGACAGTCGATTTTTGGGGTCATGGTGACATGGACATGATGGAGGTATGGCATCATTTGTCTAGCTAGAACTGGCTGGAGAAGCTCACTCCTTCCATCTTCTTTCCAAGATTGGAAACGGTGAGATCAAATCAAAGTATAATATCCTATAGAAAAGCTTATATCACCTCTTAGGTTCATTGACGATCGAGGAGCAAAGAACGCATTTTGCGGCATGGGTATTCCTCAAGAGTCCCATACTTCTAGGGACAGATGTTAGTGCCCTTAAGCGATGCAAGAAGATGATCAGTTATTGATCAGTTGATTTCTAGTTGTCCAAACTTACTGCAGCTCAATTGGCCATTATCAAAAATACCGAGTTACTTGCTTTCCATCAGGATTCTACCTATGGTAAACCAGCCTTCCCATATACAACCGGATCACCACCCGAGTTCTATTCTGGCACTTCCACGAAAGGTTAGCCAACAACCACTTGAAACATGAACCTAGATTAAGCCACTTGTATCCAGGTGCCCATGTCTTCGTGATCAACACGGCAAGCAGCTCGGCGACCAAGGTAAGCATCTTTGTTGTCGAAATCCGGAGGTCCCCGGTACTTACATTTTTGTTTCCTGCCATAGGTCATAACCTTCAGTCAAGTACCCGAACTTGCGTCCAAGACTAGCTGGAAGGTGCACAACATGTGGACTGGACTCGATATAGGGACGTTCTCGTCTTCCTATTCCGTCACTGTGGCGGCCCATGACACCGCAGCCTTACGATTCAACTAGGGGAAGTGAGGATTTGTACTTCGCTATGCTCGGAGAATCGGGTTTAAACTGTTGCACGCGGAAATGCATGTCGCTACTGCATAGGGAATAGGAAATAATACTTGTCCAGGTGAACAAAGTGACGATTTCTCCCGTCGATTGATGACGGTGAGCTACAGATGAATGGAGCTTTCTATCTGTAGCTGAAAATATCACGTGGAAAGATATTTTAATCCGTCACCGGGCCGAATAAGCGAGAACCGGTCTGATCCGAAAATGACGTCCTGACCTTCACCTTTCTTCAACATTGCAGAGTTAACTTGCCATGGATGGCCTAACGATGGAAAGAGCAGTGTAATATTAATCATTCAGCGACTTCGCAACATCGTCTGTCATAGAATACAGGTTGATCCAATCTTCTGCGTGGCCAAACTCGGTCGTCCTCTCCGTCCTACTTATTATCCACACTGAAATGCGGGACAAAGTACTACTTCCTTCGTATGGTGGTCAGTAATATGCACTGTGGCTTCGCTTAGTATAGCTGAAGGCCGATTGGTCGGCGGTAGACGGAGGACAACCCTTTAGCGCCTCCAACGAGGTAGCATGAGATGATCGAAACACGAAGACAAAGGAGGAAGCTACATGGGCAGTGACATTCCTTGCACAGCTGGTATATTCCATTCGGTGAACGAAATTTAAGCCTTTGGCATTCTCCTTCGTGTCCTTGCTTTATGACTATTCATGATGAAGCAGGTTGATACAAGAGAACCTACAAGGAAATAGTCGTCCCTATGCCAGACTCCAGAACCCCTAGACTGGTTCAATAGTCGGGAGATGGAGCGATGACTCTTTGACAACGGATTTGTGTGAGCCGGACCGGGCAGGTTGCTTCACTCATGCTAATACGTATACCCGCCTATGTTCGAGAAGGAAACGCGTGATACCAACGTCTTGTATTCGTGTTACGGGATGTCATTCAATATGACATTGAAACAGTCCCAAGAAGCTCACTAAATTTGGGAATATAGGACTTCTCCTGCGATATGATGCCATCGACGTTCATACCAAGCTCGGCGACTCGTAATCCCGTGAGCAGACTTCGACAAGCACCTTTGCGATACTATCTCTACATCTGCAGGGTAAGTATTCTTGTCTTACCAATAGACTTACTAATAGCTTTTGTAAGACAGCTGCCAGAAGTTCACAAGCAAATTCCCGCTCTTGGGCAGAAATCCTGAGACCTGAACAGAGATGGTTGCTGACTTATTCCCCGCATCTTGCGCTTCTCCACTGGATATTGCCACTGGCATACGGCGCATGATATTCTGTGAATCCGTAATTTTCGCCATTGCCGCCAATCTATGGATTCTTCGGTCTCGAGGATGCCGTTAATCAAGACGTCCGCTTTCATGTAATGCCTTCCTTAGCTCTACCTTCTTTCACAAGCTGATGTGCACACTATTTGAAGGATCGCAAAGCAGCGAAGAGCGCTGTGTCGTAAGCAAGTCCCTGTAAACGGGCCGGACCCATGTACCCTCATGGGCACGACGCTTTGCAGACCGGGTTCATGGTCTCGGGATCAGTGCTGAAATGTAAGTGGTGCGGCCTAGAAGTCTTACAGGGTGAGGTGCCTCCACAATTCTGAGTTATCATGTCAGAGTCTAGTATGGGATTCATAATCATCTATTACAGTTACCCCGACTCTCTCGGCAATGGACTTAGTGATGCCGCAACTTTTATTGGGGTTGGATATCGATCATCTCAATTGTGATAGCTGCATGCTATATCCCAGCAGAATGGGTTGCTCTCGTCGTTCGCGACATCGAAACATATCTCAAATTAATTATATCCATTTCCAAGAACCTTACTGCTGGTAATGATTAGTGGTAAATGTTAAAACGTCATACCATATAGTGTTTTTAGATATTTATCGGAGCTTGGTTAGCAGTCCTTACTCGGTCATTAGGCTTAGGAGAATTATGTGAGTAGTAGCCGATTTACTAGTACTCTTTCCGAACAAACCTCTTCTCCGGTCAATTAATGGGCCTTTGCAGGGACGACCGAGGTAAATGATGATTTATGATGCATATAGAGTTTCTGCAGACATGCTATAATACCGTAGGCTTGGCATGAACTAGTACTCTGTCGTCCACAATAGAAGACAAGATGGGGTCTACTGAATCAAAGCATAATTACTGGATGGGAGACTTCGAATGCAACTTTGGGTTACATCTTCAGCATCGGCACCTCGGCGGTCGAGCACCTAATCGGTCAACCTCAATGCCGACGGCGATACGGACATGATAGAGAGATGTGTTCATCCCCTGGTTTGGAGATTCTATCAGATAAATTACTCATCATATCTTTCGATTAAGATAGGTAATAATAAGCTATCACTGATGGTAGATATCTCCCGGTAATCGCTGGAATACCAATCAAAGAGCACAAGATTGCTTGCTAAAGAAGCTTTTACTCAAGAGCCCGATCCTTGTTCGGAATCGATGATGGTAATACCAGCTTCGTGCTGATTGTAAGTGGTGCCATTTGGCAATGTCCTGAATTATCCTCTTCTAGTCATCGAAGATCAGCAAGAAGCAAGAAGCAAAGAAATCGAAACATCTCCAACGAAACGCAGATCTTCTTGCCTTCTGGCATGTAAATACCACTCATGGCGATTGGGCAAGCCCTTCAAGGCATTTCTTCCCCCTGAACCCCTACCCTCTAATTCGGAGCTTCCGCACGAGGTCAGCCGACTAGAAGATGTACCCTATCCACGATTAGACTAAGCCGGTTTGTACCTAGGTGCTCGTGTTTTTTTCTTTTTCTTTTGCGTTATCAAAAACACCAACGAGCAACAATACGGCCACCAACTTGAAGGTAAGTTGGCCACTGAATTTATTTTGAAATCCGGGGATCTCCGGTGCATTAATTATTTTCGTCCCTTTTATTGGTGATGCTTGTGTGCGCACAGGCTATCACATTCTGGCGAAGTACCTGATCTTGCCTCAATGAACAGGTGGAAGGTGCACGACATGCGGACAGAACGTATTGCTGGGATTCGAAGTCCTATCCTGTAACATTTACCCCCTTATGACAATATCGCCACCGGGCCCGACCCGTCGTCACCTGGCCAGAGTTGACTTGGAGTGATACATTCCAAGTGCTACGAACAACGTATTTTTGTTTTCTTGAGGTCAACAAAGACCAAAGACTCCTTTACATTTGATATTCTTCGGATAGGATAGGTTATCATCACCCTGCAAGTACGATTTCGACCAGTGCGTTTTAGGTACAACCCAACGTGATAAACATATGTATGCATGTCTAGCATGATTCCGAGGAAGAAAGAAACGAGAGCGAAAGAATTTGATAAAAAAAAGGGAGGGAATCGATGGATCAAACAGAAATGCCAATGGAGCCAGAAATGAATTGCCAATGCAAGGGACAGTGAAAGTTTTTGGGACGTTTGTTATGCCATAGTACGACGAGAAGGAGGAAAAAATGTGAAATGAAGTGGATGAAAGATGTCGTGATGAACAACAAAAGGGAACAGAAGGAAACATGTAAAAAAAACCTAGTGGAACATGGTCATGAACCATTCCTTGAACCTAGCCCAAAACCCTCCTCTCCATCCATCATCACGACAACTCTCTCCAACCCAAAACGTCCCGGTGCCCTTTTTGAGTTCTCCTCGGAGCTCCCTAGGTGTCGGACCCCCTTCTTCCAAATTCTTTAGCATATCCTTGTTTTTACCTTTTGTGCTAAGAGCCGTAAATCTTGGTACAGGTTTTTTCGTAATGAATGTAGGAAACAAACCCAGCATCGAGTTGATTTCTGGGTTGGAGATGTATGGTGGAAACGTCCATATGCGAAGTTGGGGTATATTCAAAAGGTCAACTTCCGATTCTGATAATGGATCTATGCTTATGTCGAGCAAGGTTCGAGGTGGAGTAGATGGAGGAAGTTCGTCTCTAGGTGAAGGAGCGGGTAGGGAGTTTACGTTGAGGTTGGATCGAGAGCTGTGAGTGGACCCGTTGATAGTCCCATCCACAGAAACGCTAAAGTTCCCCATAGGTTGACTTGATGGTAAATTCAGGGTTGATGCGTTAACAGATTCCATTCCATCCACTTCATCAATCTCGCTTAGGGTGCCTGCCAATTTGGAGAGTTGTGACGCAGCGGAGGGGGAGGACTTTGCAGGATCGAGAAAGGGATCGGATGAAGCTCTAGAACGACTTCGACTCCTGAAACTTTGTGTGCTTTGAGAAGGTGTTGGGGCTTGCGCGTTAGAGGGTTTTCGAGGTGGGGGTAAAGGAGGCGCCGGTCGTCGAACACGTAAAGGAACGTCAGGTTTGTATGGTGTTTCTGGGGATTGCTCGATATCAGAAAGTGAGTCGGTGTCGGTAACGAGACGGTCGAACGTCGCGGTCCGGACGTCGACAGAAGACTGTCTGGTGTTGGTAGTGATAAGGACCTCATGGAACCCCAAGACCTGTGCATCGACGAAAAAGCTTATTATGTGACCCAAAGATAGAGCGTCATGGACTATACAACTTACACCCTTGAAGATGTCAATAGCTTCGTTCATGAACTCTTTACCACTAATCCAGAAGTTATTAGAATTTGGCACCCAAGAAAAATCGAACCCTGAACTCACCCGCTTTCTATAAACGTTGCATCGTCTATTTCCCATTCAATTCTTTTTTCGCCAGCTCCTCCCAAAGAAGGTGGCAAAGCTTGTAAACGCAACACGGCATAAAGGCCTTCAAAGAATGGATGGGTTCCAGGTGCTCCGCTAGTGCACTGCGAGCTTATGAATCTTGACAAACGATTCAACCTCTCCTGGCGAGCAGGACTACTATTCGGTCTACTTCTCATTGCCGGTGGCAAAGATTGACCAGGTTTTGTGCCAGCAACTAGAGCGCGAAACTAGTTTCAGGAGTCATAGGGATGATGTCATCATGGTCAGCCCAAGTTAGGGGACAAAGGCGAAGGCGGTAATAGGAACATACCTCATGGAGACGACGAAGAGACTGTGAAGCATGAAACTCGGAGCGTATGCTCGCTTGCAAACGGGTGAACTTTGCTCTTTCAGATGGAGGCTGAGAGGCGAGAGTGGCGTTCATGGCTTTGCCTGCCGCAGCATCCTGATCATAGAACCTATAGGAGTAATTGAGAAGACATGCTATTCGCTTAATAGATGTATAACGTACCATGCTCTACATTGCTGGGCAAAGAGCTCTAGATCGGCTTTGGAGGTGGATACAACTCCGGTGAAACCCATTGATCTCGGCCTACTAGCCCCTGGGATGGGAGGGGATGACGGGGATGGTAACGAAGAGTCGAGATTGAGAGCATATGGCAACGTCGGGCGAGGATGCTGTAAGGGATTATGTTCCGTATCGTCTGAAATAGAGTGTGCGCTGAAGGGAGGGGGACTGCGGAGAGGTTTGGATGAAGGATAATGATAGTGAGAATGTACTGGAGGACTCCTCGTTCTTGCTGTTGCTGCTCTGGGAGATGCTGATGGAGGTAGTTCGTAAAGCAACGTCGTCGGGGAGAACTCATGTGACAACGACCTTGAGGATGATCCCTGGAATGACGAGTCCTTCAATCTCAACGGTGGAGGTGGTGGACGACCTCTTGCGCCTTGTACGGGAGTGTTCCTCTGAGTGGTCATCGTCAGAGGTGGAGCGAGTTGTAATTCGGTCCAAAGGCCACGAAGGATGTTCAACTACTCGTGGTCCCTGAGCTCGCGAGCCAGGGATCAAAGGCCAACTTAATACGATTGGTCTTTTCCCAAGCAGACAACAGGCTCACGCCAGCTTTTGGTGAAAAGGGGATTTCACGATGTTACCTTTGCACAGCCACATCTCCTGCGAAAACCCACTTTACACACTTTAAGTTACTAAGCGTTATTTTACACATTTTACTCCAATATAATATACTTGTGCAAGTGTTCCGGAATAGCGTTTACCAGTCCTTTGCTTTCCAACCATTTACGTGAAAATAGACGCGTTTGATAGCGGTATGCACCGTCGCACAAAATCGTGACAATCGTTTTGCCTGAGATTAACAAATCAAGATTAGCTATCAAACGGGTTATCGGCCCGCAGTTTATTTAAGCACTGCTCACCTGGTCCAAGTTTGAGGGCGAGCTGTTGGGCTGCCACCACGTTTAAAGCAGAGCTGGCACCCAAATAAAGACCAGCTTCATCCAACAAACGATACACCATTGCAATAGAAAGTTTATCGTCTATTCGAAGAGCTCCAGAGAGCTTTCCCACTTCTGGTGCGAGGTTATTTGTGACCCTGCCTTGACCAATACCTTGATGGAAAATGAACGAGTTCAGCACGTGGCGGCATGAGTCTCCAACTTCAATCTCCTACCCTCAGTAATGGACCCTCCGCTTCTCTCTGTTAGCTTTCCGCCACTGGACACGTAACTGTGCAACACGCTGCCCGGAGGATCTGCAAGCCATACTTGAACGTTGGGGCTCTTCTCTCGAAGGTACTTGCCAACGCCGGATAAAGTTCCTCCAGTACCCGTCGCACAAATGAATGCATCAACTTTGCCTCCCGTTTGATTCCAAATTTCTGGGCCCGTAGTTTCATAGTGGGCTCGTGCATTAGCCTGATTATCGAACTGGTTCGTCCAGACCGCATTGGGCAATGATTCCGCAAATCTTTTGGCTTGATGATTGTAATTTTGGGGATTTTCGTACGCGACTGCAGGGACAGGCCTGACGTCTGCTCCCAACATACGAAGTAGATCGATTTTCTCTTGGCTCTATATTCAGGGATAGAACATATTAGCATGTGATGGGAAAGAAAATCCCAGAAATAGTATTTGCCTGTGTGTTGGGCATATAGATCACGCATCTTGATGGTTAAATGGCGTCAGACCGAATATGTCCGACTAATCCGTTGGAAGGTGACCTACTTGTATCCTTTGGCCCTGCAGACGTGGGCAAGCCCAATACCGGTATTTCCAGCAGTTCCTTCGACGACAGTACCGCCTGGCTTCAATCTAGGGGGTGAGTTAATATAGAGGCGGGGAGGTGAATTTTATTAGTAAGCAACATACAGGCCTCGTTCTTCGGCGTCCTTGACGACATAGAGGGCAGCTCGGTCCTTGACACTTCCACCCGGATTCTGGAGCTCTGACTTGCCAAGGATGGTACAACCGGTTTCTTTTGAGAGCGTCTCAAGTTTGATCTATTCAGGGTGTTGTTCAAGGTTGTAAGTCAGTCAGAAAAACGTGTTACATCAAACAATACTAACCAACGGAGTATTTCCAATAGCACCCACAAAGCCATTCACAGTGGCATACCTGCGTACGCTGCGATTAGTCGAAGCAAGAATGTTACGAACCAGCATGGTTATTGGTGGGAAGATGAGTAGAAAGTTGTTTGACCATGTTCCTAGTTTAGTGTTAGTTGGCATCGAAATCGAACGACGACTGTTTCCTCCACTGTTTTGTCCCTTTGAAGGCTTTCCCCCTCCACTTTTTGCCTTTTTCACCGCAGTCGCTCTTTCCATTCATCCTCCTTTCGACGCTGCGACTCGAGCTTTCGAAACCGCCGGCCTTCTCTTCTCGATTTTTATCAGTGTTTTCGGTTCATATTTGAATAGTCGCCATGGGTGCCAATCTCTCTAAAGCTTTTGGTACGTCATCTACATGCGCGTTTCGGTGGTGCTATCATTCTAATGCTTTTACATTGTTCAGGCAAGCTTTTTGGTAATAAAGAGATGCGCTTGTTGATGCTGGGTCTTGATGCGGCGGGCAAAACGAGTTGGTGTTTTCGCAGCCTATTTGGCGCATCATTACTGATCCCTTTTTTTTCAGCCATTCTATACAAGCTAAAGCTCAATCAGTCCGTAACAACAATCCCCACAGGTCAGTCGTGCTGGTAATCTGATCATCAACTCGTTGCTCAAGGTTTTGTTGCCCCTTTTTCAGTCGGTTTCAACGTAGAAACGGTGACGTACAAGAACGTCAAATTCAATGTATGGGATGTAGGAGGTCAAGATAAGATCAGGCCATTGTGGCGACATTACTACACTGGCACACAAGGTCTTGTCTTCGTCGTAGACAGTCAGGATAGGGAACGAATAGATGAGGCTCGACAAGAACTCCATCGCATATTATCGGATCGGGAAATGAAGGACTGCTTGCTGCTAGTCTTTGCCAACAAACAAGATCTTCCTGCCGGTAAGTGTCTTTCACCTGTTATCTTTCGGCCACCTCTTTTTTTTCGGACCCCACTTTGAAACTATCGAGAAGTTTGATCGATCATGTGACTCAGGTTGACTGACCACCCCTTCCCCTATTTTTTGTTGTCTCGATCTAGCCATGTCACCTGCGGAGGTCACAGAGAAGCTTGGTCTGCATCGAATGCGTGATCGTTCCTGGTATGTCCATCCAAGGTATGTGGGGCATTACGAAATTTTATACTTGGTGCATAGTCCCTTACAAATTTGACTTTTTTTTAGTTGTGCCACTACCGGAGAGGGTCTTTTCGAGGGTCTTCAATGGTTATCGCAG
>WSUA01000610.1:0-13048 GCA_019633455.1 Tulasnella sp. 419
GAACCCGGTTCGGAGCGGTTCGGAAAATTTTGGGATTGTCCGAACCCCGAACCGAACCAAGCCCGAACCTGTCGAACCGGTTCGGTCGGTTCGGTTCAAATCGGTTCGGTTCGCGGTTCGGTTCGGGTTCGGCGGTTCGCTGAACTGAACCGCGGCATCACTACTAGGTGTAAGGAAGAATGATGTAAGATAGATGTCGGCAGGTGCTTCATTTATCATCTGGTTGAAGCGCTTGTTCATGATCCCCCGGATCTGCCTGATAGTACCATTTCTAAGACCGCTTGATCCATCTTGAAATGTCTTGGCCATTGCACCCATGGTTGCAACCCAGAATGCAAAGACATCAGCGGGTGTTGAGTTTGAAGACTCAAGACATTTTAGGGATTTAGCAAGTGGTTCCAAGATACTGATGTTGAATAATTGCTTATTTAGACGATTATGTTTCCTATAAGATCCATATGGTCTGTTTCTATAATCGCTAATGTACTCAGACAAGTCTTACAAGACTTGTCTCATTATCTCATCCGCTCATGTATATAAGTGTTACATTCTATTCTCGATCTACCATAACGAATAACAATATAACGGTCCCACAGGTCAATGTCCCGATGAGTGACTAACGTCACTGGGACAACCGCTCTTATATCTTCTATAACTGACTAGCTTGGTAAGCCCGAGAGATTACTGTTGGGCCAAAGGTGAGTCTTCGATAAAGTATTGATGAACATCCTGGAACATTTTTCAGTTAGAGCATATCCTGCATGTTCATTGCACATTCCTTACCTCAATATAGACTTCATTATTCTTCACAATCATATGTATGGCCTTGAGGCATTGACGAATTGATGCACAGGCATAGTATGCAGTAATAAACCGTGTTTTACCAAATGTTTCCAATGAGCGTGTTATTCCGAGCTTTTTCATTGCTCCTCGAAGAGCAACACTTGCAGCATTGGAATGTGAGAAGAACTTCAAAAGCTGTCGGCTGATCGGAATGACACCCTGCAGAGCAAAATCAGTAGTAATAGAGGTTCTGAGTAATTCCTTTGTAGGTAGTTAATACACACCATGTCATCGCAATCCCCAAGAAACTCATTTAGTAGGACGACATCTTTTGCAGCACTGTTCATTTTGTGAACACAGTCATTGATGTTGATGATGTGTGGATACTTCTTTGCAACCTGAGATCGACCATTGGCTACACTGCTTGTGTTATCCGATATAATTGCTGAAAATCGGTGGTGGCCAATATCTTCGATGACCTAAAACAGTGTTTGAGCTTGTTGCTCCGTCTATCTTTGATTATTGTCACTGACCTCAAGTGCAATCCTCTCAATATAGTCAGCATCATGCGACACATGTGTTGCTGAGTCTCCACGATATAGGTACACATCTCGTTCAGGTGTTGTAACATGTAATGTGTACAGTGAAGTGCGGTTCCGCAAACTGCCACCATCAAACGAGAGCGTTAGATTTGTCAGTGTCCGAAGGTGGGCAAGTTGGTTCTTTTGGACAAATGCAGCCTGCATTGGAATATGTGAATCTGTGAGTGTGGTTCGAGAAACAGGGTGGTAGTGCGGGTTTGCATGTCCAAACATAGTCCTCCATTCCGGAAGGTCAGCAACAGCCAGCGGGAGGCCTGCAGCACAAAGCAACATGATGACATCATGGTCTAGCTGTCGTTGCAATTTTTCCTTCCCTGCCTCCCTAAGCTCCTTGACAAAAGAATTCTCAGCTGAGGATGTGGCAGAACTTGAGGCTGATCTCTTCCGTTCGCGTGAAGGGTCCTCATCCGTGGCCTTCCTCTTCTTGCTACCTGTTTCTTCACTGCCAGGCTGAGTGGTGGCAAGCTTTGCAGCAGGTGAGTTTTCAGCCATCCTTTCCGATATGAGTCGCCTATGGAAGGGAGGGAGGCTACTGCAGGATGCCAGGTGGGATTCTACTCGCACCTTCGCTCTTGGAAATGTCCAGGTCTTTTTGCATTCAGCACTGGCAATGCAACGTATCCATTTGGCTTTGAAGTCATCAGCTGGATGACAAGGTACACTGAGGAGTTGAACCAGCTGATCTGGTAATGCCCCTCCTCGATGTCGGTCAAATTCCTCCTCATCGGTATCGACATATTCAGGATCCACAAAGTCCTCATCCTCCCGAGGATCATATGACTCTCCAAGCGCAAGTATTTCCTCTTCCATCATCCTCTTTTTGACCTTCTTCTTTTTGACAGCTTTCTTTACGGCTTTTGCGGAAAAGAGTGTTGCAATCGAGTTTTGGGATGATGCATTGCCTTTTTTGGGCAACACACTTGCAGGTTTCAAGCCTTTTGCAGGTTGAATCACCAATAAACTCTTCTTGGCTGAGCTGTCACCATTAGGACCACCGGAAGCGGGAGAAGCAACGGAGGAAGCTGATTTATTGCTCCCTGGCTATATAAATGAGTGAGTATTGCTGAAACAAATAGCTTATAAGATGATCGATGCTTACTGTAACAGATTGATTAGCTTGTGAGGCAGCGGGAAGGCTGATACCCTCTATTGCCCTCTTAGCTGCTTCTATGAGATCATCGAGCCATTTCTGCAAGATTACTGAGCCTTTGACCCTTGCCAGGCCCAGCTTGAGCGTTGGTACCACTTGCATAATCCCTTCCCCCCTTTCTCGGATCACAAGGTGGCCAGCAGTGCCTCGCATCCCAATGGCACACTCAAAGTTCTTATTCATAGACCTTCGATTCCAAGGTCCTCAAGCGCATCAGGGTCAAGGCCGAAATGATAGGTTGTTTGGTGGCCAGTCTTAGGGTCTGGGAGCGATGCGGGTAGGCGGCGGAGCAGCTCCTCCAGCTCTGTTAATAATCGAGCCTCCTCTTCAGGAGACTTGACATAGACAAAATCCAGAGACTGGGGGTTGTTCATTTAGTTATTAGAGTCAAGGGAGAGGTGAGTTGAGTGAAAGAAAGTACGCGTTCAGGCATAGACACGTTCTGTGGTTGCTTAAGTTTCTTAATCTTTTTGATTGATTGACCAAACTATGGTCTCTGAGTGACGCTATGTTTGCTGAGGGAATTACAAATTTTGCAAAAGTCTCGTTGGTGCCTTTCAAAACATGATTTACATACATTCAGTAATTCACTTATTCACTCCGACCTCTTTAGGGCCTTAGGTAATTCACCTGTGAATTACCGGTAAATTACTACCTGGGTAAATAACTGACAGGTAGTTCCCGCAACCCTACACCTTACGATGCAAGTTCCTCACGTGACGCGGAGCGAATTGCAGCGCCGGAATCGCCTTAAGCAGCGCTTTCAAACGGCATATTGACGTCGAGGATTCGTGAATTATTCATTAAGATATGGGGCCAGGGGTCAGACCACTCAAAATTTTTTCCGAAAATTATGTAAATTTATTATTTTTGTAAACTAAATACACATTATTAAGCGACCAGAATGGCGCTTCCTAGTGGTACTAAAATAGTCAAATTTGGTTTGGTGGTTGTGGGGGAATGGGTATTGGGTGTGTGGGGTGTCAAGGATGTCGACAGAGACGGTGTTGACGATGTTCCGGGTGTTCGGAGGCTGGACCCTAGTGGTGAGGTGAGCCGGCGGAGCCGCGGTAACTTAGAACTGCAACACTCACCGGCAACTCGGATGTCTATCGGGCAAGTCCGTCTACCTGCTCCCATTTTTCCACAGGCCATTGATTCGAGATCACACTTAGCAATCTGATCTAATATCACAACAGTTAGTTTGATCCTAATCATGCACTTTCACCAAAAGACACTCACCATATTTTTCCAGCATCAATTAGGCTAGCTTACTAGTAGGGAGGTGGCAAGGGCGGTTCCAGAATCAAACGGAACCTGTAGTTGAAAAAATCATGATCTCACATCAAACACGACCCAAGAATCCCAGCGGTAAGCCGGTTTATAGGTCGGTTTTTGGCTATCAGTGATGTTCCAGGTCATGATTACCAAGTGAGGTATTGTATTTATGCCCCCAAGCACGCCGGCCGCCACTAATTACAGCGTGTATTCATTTGGTTTCGAATAGATTCGAGATTTTACCTGATTTGCATCAGCATTAGGAGAAATCCTGACGGTAGTGATCTCAAATCACTTCTCGTTGTTCTTGAGATCAGGTGTCTACGGGACCTCGAGAACGAGCCAGGCCCGGCTCGGCTCGCGGCAACACTAACCCTATCGCACGCGAAGGCCCTCGATTAGATGTGATCATACACATTTGGTGGAATCTGTACACAATCATTTGTCTGAGAGCCTTGGCCTGGCTGGGCTCGGAATCTCGCTAAAATGATCAAAGCTATTGTCTCGTGCCATACACCTCATTTCATCAATCACTCACGCCACCACACACAGGGCCATGCATCAGTTCTTTCTGTTTTCAGCTATTCACCGCTCAAGATGCGGGTTCAAGGTGTCCTATCAATATCATTTCGCTCGAGACCTTTGCGCCACTCGCATATAGATCTCACTCGAGCTGAAAATTAGGGTCCGAGCTCGCAATCATCAGCCGCATCAAGACTGGTACACATTCTTCATTGTACACATTCTGTGTTGCGGTGACCGAGATCTCACGAGGGCCCAGCAAGGCTTAAAAGAAGGGGGAGCATTGCATGATGATAGCAATTTCCCCCGCAACTACACTCTGTTCACCTATGGCCATGGCTGGTGGAGTATCTCAGCAGAGTGCGTAACTCCAGCCGTGATATTGTTCCAGATGACGATGACTCACGATCTTGTTTTGTGCTTCAGCTGAGACTAAACGTAACAAGAATAATGATATCCTCATTGCGTGAGCCCGCTTAAATCAGATGAGGAATAGAATATAACGTTCTTTTCCTATCATCCATAGCGTTATGGGTGCAACCGGCGTCGGTAAATCTTCAGTACGCTTTCAACCATCATGCTTTCGAATGCTTTGGCAGTCCCAATAACATCCAATTGCCCGTAGTTCATCAACACCACCGCTGGGTCAGCTCTCGCCGTTGGTGATGACCTTGAATCGGAAACAAAGGAAGTGGATTTCGCGAAATTCACACATCGAGGCCATCGGATCACCCTCATAGATACTCCCGGTTTTGACGATACTTATATTTCGTAAGTGGCCTCAAGGGAACATCCTGTATCTGGCGCTGATTTCTGCCCTGTTTATTTACGTCGACCAGTGATACGGATATTCTGCAAACTATTGCACAATGGCTTGAGCATGCGTGAGTAAGAAAGTCATGAACCTCATTAACATTGCACTCATGAGCCTCCTTTTTTTCCAAAACCTGGACGGATATGATTGGTAGCCATACCAAGGGAAGACGGCTTAACGGATTACTTTATCTGCACCGCATTACGGACAACCGGGTCAGTGGCATGAGCGCCAAGAACATGCGGCTTTTCCACATGCTATGCGGAAAGGACGCCATGAAAAACGTCGTACTTTGCACCACGATGTGGAATGTGGAGACGGCCGCTAAGGCGGAATCCAGGGAAAAGCAGCTGTTGTCTAAATTTTGGCACACGATGACCGAGCAAGGCGCCAAATCAGCTCGTCACGACGGAACCATCGAGTCATCTCTGGAAATAATCGACCAGCTTCTGGGTCTCCCGCCGATCTCGCTTGATATTCAGAAATCGCTGGCAGAAGGGAAATCGCTATCGGAGACGGCAGCGGGCCAGGAAATCAGCAGAGAACTGATTGCTCTGCAAGCGAAGCATAAGCAAGAGATCGAAGACTTGATGAATCAGATGAAGGAGGCCCTCAAAGAGCAGGACATCAAGGCTCATAGCGTGTTGATGGCTGAGCGGATGCGGTTAGAGGGAGAATTGTCAAAGAAGCAGCGGGAGCAGGAACAACTTTCCTCTTTGTTTCGCGAGAATCTGGAGAGAGTCGAGAATGGTATGAAATCTCTCAAGAAACAGTGGGATGAGAGTTGGTGTGTAATTGCGTAGACAGTTATGTATGCTTCAATCGCCAATAATGTTTCGCTTTTGTTTCCTGATTGTAAAAACGGATATAGCGTGCTTCCATTTGTCTTGCCTCAGCATTTGGGCCCCTTCGTTAAGTAATCCACCATTTGCCTTGCACTGGTAACGCAACACCCTATTTTTGAAAGTGCTGAGGTAAGCACCGGGCCACCGGGGCCGCCACTCCCGGGCCGTTACATTTATCTATGTTTGTTGACACCGGGTCTTCAAGTTTTCTCCTTAAACTATCACCTACCCACGTCTTGCACCCCTTTCAGAGTAATAAAGGAGTCTGAGACTAGGGTGTAAGCGTTGTGGCATCCAGTAAGAACACCGGTCCTTACAATCTGACTCTTTGCACTACTATAATGGAAGCCCGAGGCAAACTATTGTACAATAACTTGAATCATGGAACTAAAAATATTACATATTCACTAATTCCTTTGTAAACAAAGAAATGGGAGATAAAATGTCATGTCCAGATGCAATGTCAGAGAGTATATAACCAACATGCTAGGTAGTACGTTATGCATGGAGTGGAGATTACCCAAAAGGCCACATAACTTAGAGGGAAATGGGCAAAGCGAGAGTTGATTACCAGTCTAAGCTTCCTTGCCTGTATCCGTCACCAGAACATCGTTCTTCCTACGTCTCAGCCCATACCATCTCTCTCCGTCCGAACGATCTATCAACCCGATGTCAACACGTGTTGTGTTTGGACTCTCCTCATCGAACATGTCAGCCGCCACTGCTTGCGTGGAAAGAGCGCGAGCAGGCTTGTTGGTTCTCGAAAGATCCTGACTCCCCTTCTGACTATCGGGCTGCAAAAAGTGTTCTGCAACGATTGCAAGCGGATCCGTGAGTCGGAGGTGTACCAGCAGAAGTTCTTGAACCGCCTCCTGATTTTTCTCGACTTCGACACCATTCCAGTTCTTCTTCGGGAATGTTCCATCTGTCTCCACGGTCTTGGATGACTTTCTGACGATGCCCGCGAAAAGCATGATCGCAAACAACCCGTTTAGGTAAACCGCGCCAATGAATGCCAATGTTTCGGCCAATGGATACCGACTGACCAGAATTGCTGAATGATCAGTGGCGCTGGTAGCTGGAACGGTGGTTACGTTCATCCCTGCTATGAACGCAAGAGCTTGTCTTGCAAGCTCGGATGACACTTTGGTGGAAAATCCCGGATCTCTGATATCACGGAGAAGAGCCAATGCGACAGACGGCACTACTTGATATTTGAGAGGCGAGAGTATATCGTTATTGTCTTCTCCGACTTCCTCTTCGAGTATACTGACACCACCGTCAATATCGAGGTATGTGGGAAGCAAGACTTGGGTAGTCTCCTCCGGTGTCATTAGAATAGGAGAGGACGCGAGGGTGTATTGGTGATTGATTCTGTAATTACCGGCGTTGCTATTAGTAATATCAGGTCCACGTGCCGATGCGTTGAAAGAGACTTGAACGTGGTACATTGTAACCTCACAAGCCCCAAGGTAGAGCACGAAGCGTTTCGCCCTCACCCTTTCATCAAAAATCTGGATGCTCCCCAGTTCTGTCGTATCCCTTCTCTTGCTCCAAGGATTGTCACTAGGCATGAGGAGTTTCACGAAAAAGTACGACGGGTTTGATAGCTGAGGAAACTGGGGCATACTGGATGCGACTGTTTCTTGCGTCTTCTCTCCATTAGACGGCGAGTATCCGAGGATCGTACTGCTATACCGCAATATGGTATGGTTTACATCTGTCATGTAATTGAAAGTGGGGAGTGGGATTTTATGGTATGGTGTTGTCGACGTCTCCTTTGGACAATTTACATACGTAGCCACAGAGATATCTTCCTGAGGCCACTTGGTACATTGCACAGGCTGACATTGTACCTTCATTCCAAGTGTAGGTGCGGTCCAAAACGATTGAGTTGTAACAGGGGAAGGTGGCCTGATAATGACTGCCATATATTCCGCATCTTGAAAGGAGGATGAAGTGGAAATGTTGACCACGGTGATGCGGTTTTTGACCGAGTAACCGGTTACAGTTTCTAGAGATTCTTGGCTGAATGAATCCCAGGGTCCTGGTAGTTGAAGCCCTTCTGAGCCTTCAAGGTATTTAGTGACCCATTCCCAGTAACCATTTTGGGGGTTATACTGAGTTCCAAGATTAGAGAAATCCGGTGAGCTCTTGATATCGGGGGTTGTGTTCTGTGGGTAATAAGCAGTCCCGATATCTGCAGTCAACACAAGGTTTGTGATACTTCGATTGGGTTAGTATCGTAGCAATGTGCATAAATATAATGATGCGTACATTACGGTATAGTGCAAGATTACAACCATTCCCGCGATTGAAAGCGCACGATAAAATACTGGCGGGACGTGTGAACGGGGTGAAGGAAGATTACTCTTCTGGCGTTTGAAGAGATATAGTAACGTCATCAAGACGCTCTTCAAATTCCCAGAACTGCACATCTGCATCACAAGCCCAAACCTAATAATATCAAGATTAGCGTCAAGGCGGATTGACGCCTAATGCTCTATAAATGACTTACTGGAAAGGAGTAGGACCCTCTTTCAAGAGAGCCTGGTCATCAAGCCACTTTGCTGCGACATGAAAGGCACCTAAGGCCATCAGAGGAACGACTATCAGATTCGAGGAAGTCGACTAGGGTATATGGTGATGAATTTCCATTGCTATCAATTGTAGCAAATTGAAACATACGATGAGGTTGACGAGCAATACACCCCTCAAGGTGGACTCCTGACTGACCTGCCCGTCTGGCATTCGGTCTTTACTAGTCTTGTTGCCTTCATTGACTACCAGATAGCCATGAAAAATAGGGGATGAAGATTCTTCGGCAGGAAGTTTGTTAACCAAGAGCCAGATGAGCAGACTACTTCCCAGCCCAAAGGCCCAGAGTAAAACGGTTGCAAAGGGTAGAAAAGCTGCAAATCCGAGAGATCTGCGAGGACCATAGTAACTTGGTATATGCGACTGTGGACTATGGTCGTTTGGAGGAGTATTATCCACCTCCAGCAATTTTTCACTGAGATGACTTGGACTGGGAACGTGGGGATAGTCGAGAGTTGGAGCCGACATGGCGAACAGCAGCAACAGATTTGAAACGCAGACCTGGTGCAATTTAAGCCGCTCGATCGAAAAAATCTCCGTAACACGTTTTATCGAAGATTAGACATCCGAAGTAATCAAGGTACTATCAGCGACAGATCAATCAAGCCAAATAATGGGAAGATATCATTTTTCTTCTGTCGTTCGTCTTATTCGGCCTCGAGGTTGGTTGGTATGAGATCCGGAGGTTGATGATTCGCAGCTTTGTCCATGACCGTGTCGGAGGTTCAATTGTAAGCTTCCTTGTTCGGAGCTAATGACAGGGCTGTTCCTGACAACCCTCGGGATTGCCCACACTTTCGAGAACTTCCGCTTCTCTGGCCCATGATTATTTGACCTCAGTGAATAAGTACTAGAGCGTTTACGGAAGACAGTCCTCGGTGATCGTTACGACTTTTGTTTGATAGATAACAATACCTGAAGATATGAAGACTACATCTTCCATTAAGGGTGATGATTGCGTCGAATGGTGTACAGGGCATTAGTTTGACGGAGATAGGCCACTTTTGCTATCCAAACATTTATGGTATGCTCCCGTTGAAAACGGCCATACCAGTGATCTGAGGTAGAAATTGGTGATTTAGCACTGGGAATGATCAGTAGTCACTGAACCGGAGAAATCAACCGGTGATCTGATTCTCCGGAATCAAACATGAGGCTCATCATCCTGAGCAAATTGATAGGAAAGGCTAGGGAAGGATAAACCTGAAGTCGAAACAGTATGCACAGAGTCCAATCTACAAGCAACGTGTTGCAATCCTTTGGTCCGGATGGACTGCTGTAACGCTACGGGGGTACAAAACAGTTGTTGAAATAGGTGCTGAAACACAGGAGCATCACGTGCAATAACATAATTGCGATTAGTCAAGGTGGGTCGGAAAGTATCTGATCCGTACCACAATCCCTGGATTGCTGGCACCTACGTTTTTCCTCATCCCTACCGACTACATAAATGTACAGTTTGACTGTCTAGGGAGCATAAGAACTCGACAGTGTACTATCATTGCCTCAGGCTCATTTGTCACTCACACCATTGACAACTTCCGCATAAATTCGTGTACTTCAACAATAATTAGGAGCTGTGAAAGGACTTTGAGTATAAGCTTTTTGCACCCTACTATTCCAGAGTTTATATGTAAATGAGGAAGAAGGCGAACCGAGGAAAGAACCGGAGCAGGTCGCGTAGAAACTTGAAGCGTGGCAAATGATCAATTGTAACTATTTGGTCTATTCTTTTTCAGTCCGCTCATCAATTACACTAATCAACTCCTCTTCGTACAAGCCAGGTCGGGTTTCTTATCAAAATGGTGCCTAAGGCCTTCTCAGTTGTTTATATATGATGAGATTGTCTCGCAATAATGACAAATCCACGGCGCTGACGTTTCCTCGCCTGGATGACGCCACTCCCGACAACCATCTGCCATTGGTCAAACTCACTACAATGCACTCGACGCGTTGCTTTGGTTTCTCGTAGGTTTATTGCGAATAAAACGAGTCAGTCAGTTTACTAACAATTCTCTAAAAAGACTAAGCAGTGTTCCGCCTGTATCCCCTTGACATCTTCCATACTGTCCCCGACATCAAACCAAGGATAGTACATATAGCGCGTGAATGTCTCGTCTCAGCACTTCTCAAGCGACCGATACATGTTGCCTTACGCACTCAGAGATACCTACAGCAACTTTGGTTCCTCGTTAAACCGATTCTCGCGTTTTCGGTTACAAACAAACGCCTTCGGGATGCATTTAGTCAAAGGGATAATTACTACCCGTTCGGAGGTTGCATTGATGTGGGCCGTTAGTCTCACCCCAACAGAAGTCTCGAGCTATCGGTCTGCTCGTATTTCTCAGGAATGATCAAGTAGCGTATTCGATGCTACCGCGGAGTCATTCTCGGGCTCACCTTTTCAAGTTTGGGGATGGATGGTGTCTTTGGGTTATTTGCCAATCACGTGCATGTCCGAGGATGATGGCAGCAGTGTCTTTGGGAAGGAAAGCGACAGGGTCATTCCAATCCGCATCCTCAAGCCAGCACTTGCTAATCTCGTCGATCATCGCATTTATTACTATGGATTTCAATCCTATCGCAACTTCGCTCACTATTCATCAGCATGCAGCGAAACCGCAGCTTCCAGTCCCGACTGGTTGCAAAGGTCCACCTCCAGAGGCAACCCCCGGTCTGCTGTCGCATGCAATAATTTGCTCAGAAGACGGAGGAAGCTGAGGAAGCAGCCACCAAAGGCTGCGCAGACAGGTCCGGGTATGTCCTCAATTATTTCGCGACGAGCAAGAGTTTCTGACTATTCTTGTTGAAAAAGCAACTACCGAACCAGTTCCATCACTTCCTCAGGTGTCGAATACCCCCTCTAGCAGCGAGGTGCGTAGCTTCAAATGGTAAAAAATGCGCCAGTGTTTCGATCTTGACCAACGTCCTCCAGGCTCACTCGTCAACACGCAAGCTCTCTTCGACTCGGGTGTACAAGAAGTCCAAGCCCTCAAACGCTTCTAAGACGTCTTAATCTGAATCGTCAACCCTGGGATTTCGTTCTTGAAAATTTCGGTGATTCTGCAATCCCTCCAAGCGCTCTCCAAAGTCAACGCCGATTCAAGTCACTGTCGTCTCTACTCCCGATGATAGCGAAACAATATTGTCTTCAAGCTCACAAATTCAACAATCATCCGTCCCTTTCTCTACTTCCTCTTCCCAGATGTCCGCATTCTCGTTCGTACAGGTCGACACTTTCGAACAGAAATCCAACTCCGGTTCATGCTGCCCTACCTGTGGCACCATCACCTATCCTCTATCGCTCCTCTCCCTCTCAAGCCATTGTTGCTCCATCACCCGCGAAAAACAGAATTATTGTTAGACCTCCTCTCTGATGCATGTCCCATATACCCAGCTCAAGTAAAATCGCCGTCCGCCACTATCCCCGTGTCCCCCCTGGATTAGCGATGAGGCCAGAGCAAATCTAGTCAACCATGACCATTGCTCAGATGGTTGAACACAAACTAATGAAGAGAGTTCGTCTCCTTGGTGAAGGGTGAGTCTCCTTGGTTGATGCTATATGCGTTGCTGTATTTCTGATACTCAGATTCTCTTTACAGTGGTCAAGGGCGCGTTACGTTGTGGAAGGAAGCTGGCACTGGTTAGCTCGTTGCAGTCAAGTCTTGTGGGGACCCCAAGCAGCTCTCGTCAAGACTTTCGTTGGCGAGGAAAAGGAGGTCAAGGTGTTGATCGATGATAGAGCATTGGCCCAGAATCTCATCACCCATCCATTCCTCCAATTCTCTGCTCATTGTCATCTACCATTTGTTCTATTTGTCTCATAGTCACCCCATCAAGCCTCATCACTCATCATTTCCCCATCGTCTTATATCGCTCTCGTGCCTTTTATTGTTGTATCTGTGCAATGGATCATCATTGCATTGTTGAAATGCTTTCATTGCGTCCATTGCAGACTTGTAAATCACCGCTTAGTCGACATAGATCTTGGAACCATCAACTACTGCATTTGGTGTCTTCCGGAGATACTATCATTCATGATCATGCCGACACAGAAGACCAGAGCCGAGATAGCAATGAGATTCACCTCCAAAAATGAACCAAATTGTCCTTGCAAGGTCGGTTAGAGGATGTTCCTAGCTAAAAGTACAAGGGACTAGTTTATCATTGATGTTAATTCCTGGGAAGAGGGTTTGAGGGAAACCCTCGAGGCCGTTGTTGGATGGACCAGCTTGGCTGGGCTTGTGGATTTTGTCCACCAACACGAGGATCAGGTGTCTTATATGGCAATAACTGGAATATCTGACATTTCTAATTATATTACAAAACAATGGATGTCATGCCTGAAGTCTTGTTCGGACATTTTCCACAAATATACAATCTTCGTCTGATAAGTCTTCTTCAAATTGCTGGAATATTGGGGTTGAATTGAGATAGTTCTGTGTAAGGAGCTCTT
>WSUA01000611.1:0-11698 GCA_019633455.1 Tulasnella sp. 419
TCAAATATCCCAGCATTCAAAACTCTACAGCCAGTTGACCCAAAAAATGACAGAGACCTCTACACTTCTCACTGCGACCAAAAGCCTCGATTCCAATTTCTCAAGCATACCAATAATGCACGTCCCCTCTAGCCGAACATGCGTGTCAACGGATAAGGCTCACACACTCAAGTTGATAGTGATCTTCAACACCTCGATTTAATGAATACTTCCATCAACGTTGATCCTCAAATAAAACTGGATATTGCGAAACGGATCCGGGATGCTTGTATTTCCGTGGGATTCTTTTACGGTGAGTAAACACACGAACACGTATATACTGCCCATCTAATATCTCTTGACTGGTTTTTCTCTTTAGTCAAAAATCATAATGTACCCGATGAAGTTATCGATCGAACTATGGATCAAGCAAAACGATTCTTTGATCTGCCTCTTGAAGAAAAGATGAAGGTGCCAACCCACTATCGCAATCTATCAACATAGTCCACTCATGTCTAGCATCTGCTTTCAAGATTGATATACACAAGTCGAAAAATTTTAAAGGTTATACGCCCTTGTTGGGTGAGAACACGGACCCGGAACATAACGCTGTTGGAGACCTTCACGAAGGATTTGATATCGGCTGGGAAGAAAGAGGAGCTACTGAGAGCTCTACTGGGCCTATGGGAGGTGACAATGTATGGCCCGAGCTTGAAGGATTCAAACAGCCAGTGATGGATTACTAGTAAGTCCCTAGTTCCTGATTGCATAATTGAGAACTAGAACACTTACCACTCGGTATTTAGTTACTCCGTAATACAACTAGGTCAAACATTATTCAAACTCTTTGCTTTGGCACTGGATCTCTCGGAGGACTTTTTCGATGATAAAGTGAGTCATGTGACCTCATGCAGCGGGACGTGGCTGACTAAAGCACGACAGACTACGAAACCAGCTGCGATAATGAGGTTACTGCACTATCCTCCACAGGAGCCAAAGGGCGCTAAACAAGGCGCCGATGATCAAGTGATGGGAATTGGAGCACATACCGAGTAAGCTGATCATGTAGAGTGATATGCACACCTCAGGCCATTGACCGATGTGCCCGTGGTGTCATTGTGGCGACAATGGACAAGCTACGAGGTATGTAATAAGACTTTTTTGTCTGTACAACTTCAACTAATGATGCGATTACGACAGTGCTTCACTATATTGCGTCAAGATGCAAACCCGGCTCTTCAAGTGCAAAATGCAAGTGGTGAATGGATCCATGCAAAACCTATACCTGGCACATTTGTGATCAAGTATGAGTTTACTACAACAAACAAAGCTCGTGGACTGACATGGTGCGGCGATGCAGTATCGGCGATCAGCTTGCCCGATGGACCAGTACGTAAATGGCAAGTGCGATGAACCCTGTACTAGCTGACGTGGTTTCGTGTAGATGACGTTTTCAAGTCTACTCGGCATAGAGCTATGAATCTTACTGGCGCTAGGAGGTATTCTATACCCCTGTTTTTCGGCACGGATTACGACGTGAAGCTGGAGGTGAGTCTTTGGTGTACTTCCATGGTAAACAAGTACTCACCCACCCCTAGCCCATACCAAGCTGTATCTCAGCTGATCGACCTGCCAAGTACGAAGTTGTGACAGCCGGAGAGTATGTCAAGTCACGCTTGGAGGCAACGTATACACAGTGGGACGGAGGAGCATTAGTGTAAATGTGATTAGTCAAAATTTAAGACTCCGCTTAAAGAATGACAGCAAAACTGAAGGGCAGTCGAGTTTAGGATTTCTTTCCCTTTGACCGTGCCCACATTCCCCGATCAAGGCTTTGCGCTGTTTCCATCGTTGCTGGGCATCTGAATCGAGGTGAGTTGTTGGATACAAGTCTATTCACCGTGCTAACCCCGCACCTCGTGGTGTTTTCCAGATCCCTCGACCCAAACCTCTAAAAAACCGGCAGGATCCGCTGGTTTAATTCCCTCTCAGTTCTTTGATTAAGGAATAACCGACTCGACGTCGGGTTCGGCCAAGTGCCTCTCTTAGCAGGACTACCACATCTTCTTCTTTCTTGAAATGTCTCTCAGACCACCATCCACACCTTCTCCTGGTCCAAACACCAATGCGAGGGCGTCTCTTCAGCCTCAGCCAAGAGGTTCAGCTGCTGCCTCCTCATTGGCTCCCATCTCCACCAGGTCTCACTTGACACCCGGCGGTCGTCCTACAAGTGAACTCCTTGGTGTTGGCTCAACCGCTTCATTCCAAACTCCAGAGGTTGAAGCCATCGATCAGTGGTTCGAAAACTTGCAAAACTATGAAGCCACACTCGAAGAGATGGCCGCTGCCTCCCTTGATGTCAACTTTAAAGAGGAATTGAGCGCAATCGAACAATGTGAGTTCTTTCAAAGGGGTTTCCGGTTCCGAATATTCACTTTTTTCAATAGGGTTCCGGGTTCTGTCCGAGGCAGAGCGTACTGCAGCGCTTTACTCGCTTCTTCAGCATTCCACTCAGGTTCAAATCAGGTTCTTCATCACTGTCCTTCAACAGATGGCAAGATCAGATCCCATGACGGCGCTCTTGAGCCCTGCTCTTGGATCATCCATGCAAGCCCAGATGGAATCTAAACTTGCATCGATGGGATTGAGATCACCAGGATTACCTCAATCTCCAGCAGTCAGAAGCTTCAGCGCTAGCAATTCCGCCAACCGTCAATCCCTTGGAGCCAATCTCGATCCATCTTCATATCTCTCTCCCGATGCGGCAGTCAATCAAGGTGGCGATGCGGCTTCCACTTTAGCACAACAAAGAGCCAAACTCAAGGCGAATCGGATCTCCGCTCCTGGAACACTCGTTAACGAAAATGGCAGGCCAAATACCATGTGGACCTCTTCCTCTCTTTCACAAGTCGCCGAACGGGCTCCATCGCCGAGTCACACTGGTGACTTGAACACTAGCAGTTTGTCACCCAGTCCTGCTCCTTCATCTTCATCCGTTCGTCCCAAGTCAACCGACTTTACTGGTCTTGCCAACCAGTTTGGCAAATCTCCTCGTCCTTCCGCTGGTACCGTCACCAACGACAACGCCACAGTCACCGAGTTGGATCTCCATATGCAAGATCTTCGTCTTCAAGAACAACTTTCACCAATGATGGGAGGAAACTGGGCAAGCATGGTCAATACCCCCTTGGTTCCAATGTTCTCTGACGGAGCCGCCGTTGGAAACACTTCAACCTCGGGCTCGGGCTCAAACTTGGATGCTGCTGCGGCCAAACTTGCCAACTGGAGCATGTCGAACAATAACAGTAACCGCGTCGTATTGGATGATGCCAAGAAGTTCAGAAGGAACTCAAAGCCCACTCCAGCGACCAATGCGACGACTTCCAACACTTCCACAAAGAAAGATGATTCCGATCTCTTGGCACCAGGCGGACGTAACGGCAATAACAATAATCTCCGCAACAACGCCAACTCAAGCGGTGGCTGGCGATCACCCGCTTTGTCCACAGTCTCTTCAACTCGATTCGGAGGTTCAGATGCCGATGCCAATTCCGCTGCATCATTCAATAGTCCCGGGTTCAACAACCCGACTGGACTTTCACCAGGTATGCCCGGATTAGGTATGGGAGGTATGGGTGGATTCAACATGTTTGGTGGAATGGGTATGATGAATGGAATGGGAGGTATGGGTATGGCAAGTCCTATTGGAATGGGAATGGGTGGAATGGGAATTCAACCTGGATCACTCGAAGCTCAGATTTTGGCTGCTCAATTGGCTGCTGGAGGTTCATTCAGTCCTGGAATGAATGGTGGATTCGGTGTCGTCGGTCAACCTGGAGGTCCCGCGAATATGGGTGCTGGTCAAGGAAACTCACGCTCGATGCGTGGTGGTGGAGGTGGAAATAATAACAATCAACGCTCTGGTGGAGGAGCGGGTAATAAGGTATCTAGTGGAAATAAGGACAAGGAGGAAGACTTCGATCCGGCTGTTTTGGGTGACGTTCCCACTTGGTTGAGAACGTTGAGATTACACAAGTATACTCCCAATTTCGAGGGTATGACTTGGAAGGAGATGGTTACCATGGATGATGATCAGTTGGAGAAGATTGGAGTTTCGGCTTTGGGTGCGAGAAGAAAGATGTTGAAGACTTTTGAAGTCGTTAGAGCCAAGATGGGTGTTGAGGGTCCCGACGGTTCATCTCCTCCACCTTCAGCCGACTGAAAATCCCCCCTCCAAATTGTCCTTATTATCCTGGGCCTCGAAATGCGCGTGGATAATCCTTTTTTTAATACCAGATTTTTCTTTTCTCTTTTTTTGATTTGTTTCCTAATCCCCAATAATCATAGGCTCTGTTGGATCATACTTTTTCCTTTTTCCAACATGTTACCCGTATGACGCTGGCCATCACTTGTATAAAAAACTGTTGCCAGTGGCTCCTCATGTAACATATACAGTAGCGATTTAACAACGTACAGTCCTTAACTCTCGTGTGTGTTTTGGAAACCAGTGGGCGAATTGACTCTAGTAACTAAGCTGACTTGCATATGATATCAATACTAGAGCCCAACAATGAATGGAACAACCGGTTAAGTAAACGACATATATGTAGCCCCGAAACCAGCTGCTTGATGACAGCCGCAATCGAGCAATTATTTATGACTATGTACCCAAAAGAAACCAACGTGAACTCAGACAAACACTGTGCATAGCGCCGTGGTATATAACCAGCATAGGCAACAACAGTAACCGCGTAGTGTTGGATGAAGCCAAGAAGTTCAGAAGGAGCCCCAAGCCCGCTACATCAGGAAACACAACCAATACGATGACGACTGCCAGCACAACTCCAAAGAAAGAGGTTTTTGATCTCGGCACCAGGCGGCACTAACAAGAATCACCGCAACAACGCCAACTCACCCGATTTGTCTACAGAACTCTTCAACTCGAATCGGATATTCAGATGCCAATGCCAATTCCACAGCATCATTCAACCACTGGAATTTCACCGGGTATGCCTGCTTTGGGTATGGGTGGATTCGGCATGATGATGAATGGACTGGGAGGGGATGGGTATGGCTAGTCCTATGGGAATGGGTATGGATGGACTGAGAATTCAACCTGGATCACTAGAAGCTCAGATTTTTTTGGTCGCCCAATTGGCTGCTGGAGGTTCGTGGATTTGGTCCACTTGGAGGTCCTGCGAATATGGATGCTGGTCAATGAAACTCACGCGCGACAGGTGGTGTGGTAGAGGTGGAAATAAAACCATCAACGCTCTGGTGGCGGAGCGGGTAATAAGGCATCTGGAAATACGGACAA
The DNA here is from genome assembly GCA_019633455.1 of Tulasnella sp. 419. Taxonomy (NCBI): domain Eukaryota; kingdom Fungi; phylum Basidiomycota; class Agaricomycetes; order Cantharellales; family Tulasnellaceae; genus Tulasnella; species Tulasnella sp. 419. Next base: position 5,297 of record WSUA01000611.1, read on the forward strand.
GGAGGAAGATTTCGATCCGCTGTTTTGATACTTGGTTGAGAACGTTGAGGTTACTCCCAATTTCGAGGGTATGACTTGGAAGGAGATGGTTATGATGGATGATGATCAGTTGGAGAAGATTAGAGTTTTAGTTTTGAGTGCGAGAGGAAAGATGTTGAAGACTTTTGAGGTTGTTAAAGCCAAGATGGATGTTGAGGCTCTCGAAGTTATCCATCTCCACCTTCAGCCAACTGAAAACCCCTCCAAATGTCCTTATTATCCTGGGCCTCGAAATCTCTTTTTGACGCGTAGATAGTTCTTTTGTTATACCAGATTTCTCTTTTAGTTCTTGAAAGAGGTGTGTGCTTATTTCACGAAGTCTCGGTCTCAGCGGACCCCACCAACAAGGTATACAGAGCATTCTAAGTCAAATATCACAAAAATTTGAGCCTTAACTACATACTCCGGTAACACCTTCAACAGTGGTGAGTGGAAATATTAATTGCGATAATGCGAGAGATCTTACTTGGGAAAGCTATGTCAAGCCTCAGTCTCTTTCTCTGTATCTGTAACCAACACGTCGTTCTTCCTACGCCTCAAACCATAATACCGCGCACCGTCGCAACCTTCGATTATCCCAATGCCGACACGTTCCGTGACCGGTGTCTCTACGTCAAACATCCGGATAGCATCCTCCTGCGCAGAGAGAGCACCTGGTGATGCTAAAGTTTTCGTTGTTACTGGATTCTCTGAATCAGGCTCCAGGAAGTGCTCCGCAACAACGGCGAGAGGATCAGTAAGTCGGTTTTGTACCAAGAGAAGCTCTGGGACGGGCTTTGGTTTCTCTATCACCACCACTCCACGCCAGTTAACATACCGCACCGATTCCTCTACGACTATTGTCCTGGATGATCTCCGGACGATTCCGCTAAAAAGTATGATGGCAAGCACTCCATGTGCATACACCACTCCAATATATGCTGATATCCTCACCAATGGATATCGACTGAATAGCTTTGCTGAATTGCTGGTGACTCTGCTGGCAGGCACATGAGTCACATTCAGCGCGGAGATGTAGGCTAGGCATAAATGTCCAAGCTCCATTGATACTCTTGTAGAGAATCCCGGGGAGACAACGTCATTCAGAACCGACCTAAGTGTTCCCCTGAGCATATCGCGCAGAGCAAAATAATCGAGGCCGTAGTCAGATGTCATGAGGCTGAGCATCTGGAATGCCATTGCGTCGGACACACGCACAGGAGGGGAAGCGAGGGTGTACTGAGAGTTCACATCTTGACCATCACCACTCTCTCCGGTAGCACCATTTCCCTTAAAGAGACCTCTACGTTATACAAGGTCATCTCACACGCCCCGAGGTAAAGCGTAAAGATCCTATTGACCCCATTCCATGTCGACAAGGCTTCCCCCAAATTCGCCCGATCTCTTCTCTCATTCCAATGATCACTGTTGAAAAAGAGTTCCAGGAGCATATAGGATGGATTCGCTTGGGGTTCCAAGGACATGTTTCGGGGTATATCTTGTGATATCCACACTCCGGTAGGTCCGTAACGTTCGATTATGAAATATGGCGGGTTGGGTCGAACCATGAAAGTTGCTAGATAGTCCCAGGAAGGGAGTGGAATTGATGGATATGAAATGCCTGATGGTTCTGGACAGCTTTTCACACTTTCACGACTATCCTTACCCACTGTCGGCCTGCAGGGTGCGGGTTGACACTGCGTTGTCATGCCAATGGTGGGTGCTGTCCAGGACCACTGAGGCGGAATACCAGAAGGCGGTCGTACGATAATGGACATGGATGAAGTGCCTTGAATTAATGCTGAAGTGGAAGTATTGATTACTTGGATGTGATTTTTCGCTGATCGATCAGTGAAAATCCCAAGACCTTCTTTAAGAAATGATATGGCACTCTCTGATAGAGTGCCTTGAGTTCCGTTTTGGATGTATAGCCACGTCTCGACATCTGGGTTCCACTGGGTACCCAATCCGGAAGCGATAAAGGAATTATCAACTCGAACTTCTTCTATCATCGAATAATAAGCTGAACCTATGTCAGCAGTGAGCCAAAGATCTGTGAAGCTGTGGTCAAGTTAAGACGATCATTTGTGTTACTCTCGTTTAATGATTGAGATGATATATGGAACATACACTACACCATAATGTAAGATCACAACGGTGCTGCAGATAATCAAAGCTGAATACAGCAGGGGGGAGACCTTTGTATGGGTAGTCTGACCCCGAGTCCTCCAGTGTTTGAGGAGATAGCTCGATGTTACGGTGACACTATTCCAGCTGCCTGTGCTGCACATATTCATCACGAGTCCCAGCCTGTGCATAATGATTCGTATTAGTATGTATCTAAGACTCAATTAAGACAAAACTGACTGTAGGGGTGTTGGACCATCTTTTATCAGAGCCTGGTCATCAAGCCATTTTGCAGCGACATAGAATGCTCCGAGAGCCATCAAAGGAATTACTGCCATTGTTGAGAAGTGTGACTAGCAGAAAATAGCAAGAAAGATTCAGTGAAGAAATGATGCGAAGGATCAGTACATTACGTACAATGGCGGTTATTATCAAGACAGCTGTCATTGTAGACTCTAAACCCTCCTCACCATCCAGTTCTTCTACCGATCCGGTTTTATTACCTTCATCAACAACCAAGTAACCATCGAAAATGTGAGACGGAGATCCAGGAACGGGAGATATCCTTTTGGCAAGGAGCCAGACGAGGAGGACACTTCCCATGCCGATGGACCAAAATATAATCGTTATAGTAGGTACCAAGGCTGCAATACCAAGCGGTTTGAGTTGTCCGTAGGATGGAGACTTGGGAAATCCGGAAGTTGTGTCCTGCAAGGAAAGACGGTTGATGCCAACGAGTCCGGGGTCCGAGCAATTTTTGGACTCTGGGACATCGGGTGAGGGATGACTCGTGAGGGTCGCCATCTTCATTGGCAATGCCACTGTATGACTTTGTGATACTAGTATGACACAGTACCTACAGGAGAATGCCTGATCCAACTGATATTCCTAACTCAGCGGTTGCCCGATATCATTACAGAGATCAGTCACCCATCACCAACCCTTAACCCTAAAAGCGAAAGCTTCTCCATTCGCACTCCCGATATGGCAGTGTCTTCGAGTATTCGCCACGTTACCGGGCCGTGGCCACATCTGCCGCACACATGCACAACCCGCGCGCTCACCATGCCGAACGTCAGTCCAGGGCTGAGAGACTATATTAATTTGGGAAATAAAATAAGTGAGCAGGTGAGAGGTAGAAAAGTCGAACAATGGAGGGTGAATGAGGGTATAACGACAAAGTGGTACACGAGTTGAAGAATCACAAACGAATGCGGACGAGCCAGTTGATATCGAAGAAAACGCTAATAAAAGGCCGTAAAGTAGGGTTGAATATGTAAGATCTAGAGAAAGAGGGTTAAACCGCAAAACAGAGGAAGAATCAATTGAGGGCAGCGTGAGCGAAACGAGGGCACTAGGTACAATCAATCACCAACTCCATGTAGCCGTACCTTTAGCTGAATAAAGAAGGAAGCGAGCTTTCGATATACTAAGTACCGCTCTATTATGAGTCTAAGGAGAAGTTGGTGGGAATTGGAGTGAGAGAAGAGAAGGGAGCAAGATACCTATGCAGAGCTAATCACACAAAACCGCTTGATTGCTCCCCTTTACTCGTGACTAAAACATCGTTTTTCCGGTGCTTCAGTCCGTACCACCTGTTGCTCCTTCGATCCATCAGTCCGACAGTGACACGCACTGTGTTCGGCTGCTCCACATCAAACATCTTGATACCGTCCTTTTGAGCAGAGAGAGCTCCGGCTGATGTAGAGGTGGTCAGTATTTTTTGCTTCTCCGAATCGGGCTCCAGGAAATGTTCAGCAACGATCGCGAGAGGATCTGTAAGTCGAGACTGAACCGAAAGAATCTCCTGGACCGGCTTTTGCCTCTGCGAGGACTGGACCCCGTTCCAGTCCACCTGTTGTACCTGTTCGGCTACAACTACAGTTCTAGACGATTTCCTAACGATCCCGCAGAAAAGAATGACTGCCAGCAATCCATGCGTATACACCACTCCGATATAAGCAAATGTCCTCGTCAACGGGTATCGACTGAAAAGCTTTGTTGAACTAATAACGGCTCTGTTGGCAGGAACATGTGTCACATTTAGCCCTGAGATGAAGGCTAGGGATAGCTGCACCAGTTCTTGTGATACTCTGGTGGAGAACCCCGGAGTAACAACATCATCCAGGATGGGCACAAGAGACCCTGTGACCATATCGAGCAGAACCGAGAAACTAAGAGATGAATTGGATGCCATGAGACTGAGAATCCGTGATGTAGTGTCTTGGGACATGGGTACAGGAGGAGAACCAATTGTGTATTGAGAGTTGAGGTCCCGGTTATCGTTTCCTTCACCAGCATTACGACCCGCATTCCCGTTGAACGACACCTCAACGTCATACAGCATGACTTCGCAAGCTCCGAGATAAAGAATAGCTTTATCGATCCAGCTATCTGTGTCTGTCGATGCCTCGCCTAACTCTGTGGTATCTCTCATGGCATACCAGTGGGTCCGAGGAAGCAGGAGCTCCATGAGGAAGTAGGATGGGTTCGCTGGGAGCTGCTGGAACATGTTCAGAGGTACGGCGTCCGATAATATGTCTCCTGTAGGCGTGTATCGTATAATCTTTGAAGAAGGGTTGATTTCAGTGGTCAAAGATATCAGAAAGTCAGTGGAGGGAAGTGGAATTGAGGGATATAAGATGCCCGACGATTCTGGACATTTGGTTACATAGGTGGTGACGTTGGAAGGTGAGGGTGTTGGAATGCAAGGTCCAGGTCGACAACGTGCTGTCATACCGATGGTGGGTGCGGTCCAAGACCATTGAGATGGAATATCTTGAGGCGGTCGTACGATAACGGCCATGTATGAGGTATCCTGGATCAAAGCTGATGTGGAAGTATTGATCATTTTGATCTGATTTCTAGCCGATTGACCAGTAATGACATCAAGACCCTCCACAAGGTATGTTAAGGCGCTGTCTGTCAAAGTCATTCCGTTCTCCCCAATGTAATCCCAAACTCCAATATCAGCATTCCATTGAGTACCGAGCGCAGAGGCGATGCTGGAATTGCTGATGTAAATTCCTTCTTCCTTTGACTGGTATGCGGAGCCGACGTCAGCTGTGAGCCAAAGATCTGTGAGACTAAAGAATGTGATATCAGGTACTTTACTCTCGTTAAGTGATTGGGTACCAAATGTAGCACATACATAATACTGTAGCGTAGAGCCACAACCACCGAAGCAATTATCAGAGTAAGATAGACGGAAGAAGGGATCTTGATACGGGTGGAATGAGTATTAGTCCTCCAGTTATTAAAGAGATATTTCATCGTCATGAGAACACTATCCCAAGTCCCTGTGCTGCACATCTGCATCATGAGACCAAACCTATTGAATATAATATCAGTTACCCTGAATGGACTATAATAGTAGGACAGAACCGACTGCAAGGGTGTAGGTCCCTCCTTCATTCGAGCCTGGTCTTCAAGCCATTTTGAGGCAACGTAGAAGGACCCAAGAGCCATCAATGGAGCCATTACCGTAGTTGAGAAATGCGACTAATGGATAAAATGAGAAGATCATGGTCACCAAAGAAGCGGTATTAAATAGGACTGGAAGGGAACTCACGATCGCTGTAATGATCAACACGCCCGTCATGGTGGATTCCAGTGTCTCTTGCCCATCCAATGTCTCCATTGAGCCGGTTTTGTTACCTTCATCAACTATCAGATAACCTTCGAATATTCGAGAGGAAGATCCGGGAACGGGATGGATCCTTTTGGCCAGGAGCCAGATGAAAAGGACACTCCCCATGCCAAACGACCAGAGTACAATGATGGCGGTTGGTAGTAAAGCTGCGAGACCAAGGGATCTACGAGGTCCATACGATGGTGATTTAGCGGATATTGGTGCGATATCTTGTGATGTAAGGTCATTCGTCTGAACTAGTCCATCGTCAGAGGAATCTTTGAGTATTGCGAGAGGAGGGGATTGAGGAACAGGTGTCGCCGTAGCCATCGCCGTGGCCATCACCGAGTTACAAATCGATTAATAAGGGGGGGTAAGTCGTGTATTTATTGAGCGCAAAGGGTTGGGTTTTGGTGTTTGATATCGGTTATCATCTTGGATCGACGCGCCATTTCACTGAGGTCATGTGCCGATCACCGACCTTCGGCGACCTGCTGGCCGAACTTCTGTTCTAGGCCATGCAAGCGCCCGAAGCTAGCTGGTTCAGAAATGCTGCCAAATTTTGCATCGAAACCAATTCATACCAAAGACTTTCATATTGATCAAAGCGCACCTCGAATATGGAT
>WSUA01000612.1:0-12994 GCA_019633455.1 Tulasnella sp. 419
CAATCTTCCCGACGGTGGACTATCCAGTCTTACGTGACGATTGCCAGGTGTTATGTTCTTTCCTGTACCTTATACCATGGTTTCATATATTTTATTGTCATCTTGGTTCTTCACTCTTTTACTGTACCAATTTATCTCTATCCCGTGGTGAATGGCGTACTAATAAATTAGATGGACCCCGCTTCTGTTTCCGTAGGGTAATGAATTCAAGTTCTTCTCAAGCGCCTTACCTATAGTACCATTATTTCATTCTTCACTTTTCGGTAGGATTCTGCTAGAGATGAGAAGTCGCTGGTATCGTGACGACCCGCACCTTCTATTGTGTTCTTATTGAGGTCGGGTAGAGATGATTCTGCGACGACTTATTAATTCTCACGTTCTACTACAGTTCAACAACCATGGAGAGCGTTCAATCCCACCTTCCTATAGATAAACTGGCCCTAGAGCTATTGTGGAAAATCTTCGATTACTACTGTGAGCCCATAGTCTCACAGAGTCCAGCAAGCAATAAATGGCACAACGAAGATTTTCAAGCTCCCTACGCCCGTAGCCCGATCATTCTGACTCACGTCTCAAGTTACTGGAGAGATGCAGCGATGAAACTATCGTCGCTCTGGAGATTCATTAGGGTGACTAAGAACCCTTCTTTCGCCAAGATCTCCGTCTGGCTAGAAAGATCGGGAAATGTCCCCATTGATATCGTCCTCGATGGCGTCCTCGATGGGTCGATAATGCAGGTTTACAGACTCTTAATGCCGCACTCGCACAGATGGAGGAGCTTCTATATGGAGAATCATCCTTTATCCATGCACTCCATGATGTTTACCTGTTTCGATGACGTTGATCCTCAATTAAGGCAATCTTACGGATTTCCCGAATCGCACGTAACGACGCCTTCACTCCAGTCAATAGAACTTCGAAAATTAAAATCGATCAACTCAGATCTTCATCGCTGCTTAGATATCATCTCGTTCGAGAGCACTGTACTGACGAGGCTGGTTGTGGTAGACGCATTTCACGAATGGCGCAAATATTCCATGTCGTTCACCCAAATAACTTACTTTGAGTTTTCTCAGCACAGCTCTGACAGGTAGGCTCACTAAAAAATCCAGTTATTTCATCACACTCACTCTTTGATGAAGTGCATATTTTGCAGGGCTAATGGCCTATATCAGCCTTATGGAAAAGCTGCAATATCTTCAGCTGGAGGTTGTAGATGACTGCGAGCCAGAGTCACTGCATGAACTTGGCTTTCCGATGGTTCTATCGGATCTCACGACATTCAGACTGCATATCGAATCAGCATGTCCCCCTTTGTGGGCATGGCTCGCAAATCTGGATGCACCGAAACTGTCGCGTCTTGATATCTGGCACGAGAGTCCAGATGGCGATGATTACTGGCACGATGAATGGGAAAACAAAGGATGGGGATCACTTCTAGCGGAGGTCAGGCTACTATCTCTCACCGAATTTCATTGGACTCCAGATCTTTCGATGCCTTGCGGATCCTGCTTGGCCCCGCTCATCTCTGCAGTCCCTACCATTTCTCGCATTACGGTGGAAGCCTCTAGAGATGGAGGCAACTGCTACGATCCCGATGAATTGTTTCCCTCGTCCTGTCATTGCCCTAACTTGAGGTATCTGGACATCAAAGGGTGGAATTTGCCTGGAGACCCGACGAAGGAGATAGCCTTCATCGACAATCTCAGGCAATCGGCAATTCGTCTCAATCCTAATGTGATAGCTACGATAGACGGTGCCCCTCTGTAACCTCAATGATCCGTAATGACTATGATGGCTTTGGGCTCTGTAATGTGCGCAGGGACTTGCCTGGGTGCTGCATCCTTGAGTTTGGGCCAGCAAATGTGAAGGGAACTGTATTTTCTGTCTCAGCCATTCAACCGTTTTCCTCGGGATGCCCGCTTAGATGGAGCAACCTTCTATTACACGAACCAATCAGAACGAGCACCTGACGCAATAGACCAGGTATGGCTGACTAACTTCCTCCGAGAGGCTTGGAACGTGCGTAAAAGGTGATGCGGCGTTTCATGTGACAGACCTCCACTATTGAGTAACTCTCTTCGGTAGGTCCCTGGGTTGCCACAAGAACTTCTATCGATGACCAAGCTATCTTAGCAATCCAGTTCTGGCCTATATTTGTCATGCGTTCACTCCCTTTATGACCAACACAACGACGCGCAAGCGGCATCAGGTACTATATTAAAGTCGTTTACTCCATACCATCAATCATACAACCAACTTCTCCAACTCGCTTTCATCTGAGTAACAACATGGCACCATCTGAACAAGCCCCTCTTCATCTTTATGCGGCCAGCTCACCAAATGGTAACAAGGTCACCATTCTTTTGGAAGAATTGAAAGCTCTAGGAAAAATCGACTACGATATTAGAGTGCTCAACTTCCAGAAGAATGAACAGAAAGATCCGTGGTTTCTCGAGGTAGGAGCTTTGCTTACAGGATCCTATTGACCGATAATAATAAGAGATGACCCACTCAGATCAACCCCAATGGCCGTATTCCTGCCATCGTGGATGACAATCGTGGAGGCTTCAAAGTTTTCGAGTCGGTGAGTTCTCCACGTTGTTTCATTCATGCTGTGTCAGTAAGCTGACAAGCATCTAGGCTGCAATCCTTCTTTATATCGCGCAACACTACGACAAAGAACATACATTCTGGTTGGTTTATGGTATGGTTACCTGACGCAGGAATGGTGCTGAACGTTATGTCCAGGTTTGACCCCGTCAAGGATTCGGACAATCATTCCGAGATGCTCCAATGGATCTTCTTTGCACATGGTGGAGTGTGAGTGATATCTATGGCGAAGAATCGTCATTCGGCTAATTAGAACCTCTCGCAGGGGGCCCATGCAAGGCCAGGCGGCTTACTTCGTCAAATATGCCCCAGAGAAAATGTGAGTGCCTATACGTGGTGAAGCCTCTTTGCTCACGAGGAATATTCCAGTCCTCACGCAATCAAGCGCTATACCGACGAGGTGAAACGACTGTACTCGGTATTGGATACTCGCTTGAAGAACCGTGACTATTTGGTCGGGGACGGAAAGGGAAAATACAGTATCGCAGACATAAATGTCTTTCCTTGGTGAGAGAGGACGACTTCATCGAGTAAAGCACTTCATGCTCAACTTCTATTTAAGGGTGAGGAGTCATGGGTGGGTAGGTATTGAAGATGTAGATACGCTATTCCCAAATGTCCATGTAAGTAATCATTTCGAGGTGGTACCGAATTCTAACTAACCGTTCATTGGACAGGCATGGCTACGCCGCATAGAGAAGAGAAGTGGTGTGTATGAGGGACTTGGAGTGCCGACTAGAATGCCAGAAACAATGTCACCCGAACAACTAGAGAAAGCAGTTGCATCTGCCAAAGCTTGGATCCTTGGAGATAACGATAAGGGAACGGTGAAAGCTTAGTAATAACCATTCGTTTGGAGTAGCATCAAGGGGAAAAAAAGGTTCTTTCTCAACAATAAACTTCTTTTGGCCAGAATGGGGAAACACTGGATGGACATTATGAGCATTTGATGATTGAAATTTCGTCTTGAGAGGGAGCACGGATTTAGTGATTGATCAGAGCTCCTGCAGAGCTGTGGTGCCAGACTCCCGGTATGGTCAATTGTTCCCCACATTGTTGATCTACTTTTTATCATGACGGAAAGGTGACTCCGAGTCGCTGATTCTACATTGACTCTTCACGACAGATGCCACAACCTTCTTACCCCCCAATCGACGAGCTCCCCTTGGAGCTTCTACATGAAATATTCATTTTTTACTGCCGCGTCCCACCTTCTCCTTCCCCAATAATCCAATATAGCGGGGGAACGAGAGTAGATGAAGAGTGGGGACCGTTAACCCTTTCACACGTCTCTGGGCGCTGGAGAGATATTGCTCGTCAGCTTCGCCCCATCTGGAGCTTTATCAGGATCATGGATAATACTCCTTTAGCCAAGACCTCACTGTGGGTGCGGCTATCCGTGAATCATCCACTCGATATCGCCATACATTTGAATCACAATCTTGATATGCCAAGGGCATATAGGTTGTTAGTCTCCCATGCCAATAGATGGAGACAATTCAGGATTAATGCATACAAAGCGCAGCAGTATTTACTTTACCCCGAAACATGGTTCGTTGTGCCCTTCCTGAGATCGAGGGATGGTTTTAACTGGGGTCCGGGGCCGATCGTATCGGCACCTGAGTTGACGGTCTTAGATTTACAATCGCCAACTAGTCAAGTCGAATCTCCCAATGAACCACGCGAACAGTATTATCCATCGCTCTGGTGTCCCAAACTTCAGACGCTGGTCGTTAAAACTATTCCATTGAGCTGGAACAACTTAGCCATGCATACGCCTTTGAAGGGTATTAAAAACATTGAGGTAGATCAAGAACTATACGGCGAGTGAGTATTTTCATATTGGTATAAGTGGTTGATCCTTGACCATATATTGGTGGCAGACAGGATCTAGTGGGGTCCATGGCAGCCATTGGACAAATGAAAGCACTCCGTCATGCTGTAATTAGTGTGACGGTTCATTCGTCTTATAATCCAGTGGCTGTATCATCAACAAGTCCACGCTTGATGGACTTACCAGGTCTGCAGAAGCTCAGATTGAGCTTCACTGCACAGTGCTCCACTTCATGGTTATGGATTAAAAATTTCCATGCGCCTGGACTCGAATATCTCAATCTCTCGCTCAATAAACTGAATAATCGATCAGGGAGCGGGGTCTGGCACGAGGAGCATGAACAGACAAGACTCAAAGGCGTCATCCCCTCTCTGACACTAAGAATGTTGCATTTGGCGCTCAAAACTGGAAATCAGTGTGCCAAGTGCATCGCCGCTTTCATGGCTACCGTTTCTACCGTCTCAAGGATTACACTGTACCTCGATGGAAAAGAGAAAGAACATCTACTTAAACGCGTACTCGCCTTTAAGTGTACGTTTCCACAACTTTCTCAAGTTGTGGTTCTAACAAGGAGGAGTAGGCTGTCTCGCGAGAACGAGGCATTGTTATCGAGCGAGATAGCTCGTTGGAATCCCGATGCAACTGTAACATATGTACTTACGCCATCATACTTGGAACGAGCTGATATCTCAAGTCAGGCCCTGAGGTTACCTCAGACCACCTGACTTGGGGAGGTTATCAGAATTCTAGCTCACATTGCATACACGCGTCAGACGTTTATAGTGAAAACCGACTGGTGTGGGAAAATTCGCCCACGTCTGTTCCGCAGCATTGCTTATCTACTTTCAATCATTGTTCATTCCACCGCCGACCTTTCCCACAGATGTCACAATCCCCTTACTTCCCGATTGATAAACTCCCCTTGGAGCTTCTGAATATCGTATTCATCCTTCTCTGCGAAAAGAAATTTCCTCTCCGGTTATTCAATGACTCGGTAGATCCAAACTGGGGTCCGTTAACCCTTTCACACGTCTCCAGCCGCTGGAGAACTAGTGCTCGTCAGCTTCGCCCTATCTGGAGCTTCATCAGGATAACGGATAAAACCCCATTTCTCAAGACCTCGCTATGGGTGGAATTATCCGTAAATCATCCACTCGATATCTCTATAGATTTGAATCACAATCGTGATATGCCAGAGGCATATGGGTTGTTGGTCTCCCATGCAAACAGATGGAGACGCTTCTACTTTCATGAACCTGGCGGAAGTTATTCCAAAAGAGCACTCGTTATACCCTTTCTGAGATATGACGACGGCTCGAATTCGCATCCGGAACCTGGCCTATCAGCACGTGAGCTGACCGTCTTAGATTTACGGAGGCCGATTCCTATGTATGGTGCTGGTATGATGGCACCAGAGCCATGTTATCCATTGCTCTCGTGTCCTAAACTTGAAGAGCTGTTTGTGAGATATATCCAATTGGACTGGGATCTTTCAGGGAGATATCTTCCTTTCTGTAATATTTCAGACCTTGAGGTGGTGCAGGAAGTCGACGACAGGTAAGTATTTTTTTTTCGTATCAATCGTTGATGTTTGACCATACAATATCGGCAGGCAACAGCTGGTTCAGCTCATGACAGCCATTGGGCAAATGAAAGCACTCCGTCATGCTGGAATTCATGTGACAGTTTGGCAATACTCTGATCCATTGGATGTATCGGAGCCAGGTCAATGCTTGATGGACTTACCAGATTTGCGGAAGCTCAAATTGAGCTTCAAAGCACTATGCCCCGCTTCCTGGTTATGGATGAAAAATCTCCATGCACCTAGACTCGAATTTTTGGCTATCTATCTTTGTGGACCTAGAGACCAAATGGGGAGCCAGCACTGGCATGGAGAACATGAACAGCATGGATGGCCAACACTCAAAGGCGTCGTACACTCTCCGTCGCTAAGAGAGTTGTCTTTGAGGTTGGATAGTGGAAAGCAGTGCGCCAAGTGCATTTCTGCCTTTATGGCCACCGTTCCTACCGTCTCGAGAATGGAGTTGCAGCTTTCTGAATGGGGGCCTCGGCCAGAGCCAACAGTTCCACGGGTACTGACATTGGAGTGCACGTTTCCGCAACTCGAGAATGTTGAGGTTCGAGCACTCAGGAATATTATGTCTCCCGAGAACCGGACCTTGTTATCGAGCGCGATAGCTCGGTGGAATCCCAATGCAACTGTAACCTATGTAATTATGTAAATTAGACCCTGATGTTACTTTCCCAGATCGAAATACAAGCATCAACAGTGTTTCATTTACTGACCCTTGTTCTGAGATTCTACTTTTCCCCACACGAAAACCGATCATTTCCTACTCAACCTGAACACCCTTTTCCGCAACTCTCTCTTACATTCAACAAGATGTCTACCACAGCAGATCCACCTCCGAATCCACCACCACCGCCATTGAAGAAGACAGTAAAGAAGAAAGTGCCATTGCCCAAGTTGCCGCCGTCGAGTTTCTCGTTTGCGAATGCATCAATAGATATGATCCTTGAAGATCTGTCTACGAGGTTCATATTGAATCTTCCTGACAGTGAACTGATGTCAGTGGAAAGAGTGTGCTTTCAAGTAGAACAAGCGTAAGTGGTTCCCCCTGTATGCTTATGAAGCGGTGGTGTACACATTTGAGCTGACATCGGATCTGTTACACTCGCTGTTGCAGACATTGGTATTATGAAGACTTTGTTCGATCAGAAAATACGACTCTTCCTTCGATGCCTCTTAGAAATTTCTCTGCAAAACTCTTTGCTGCTTGTCCCTTGCTCCAACGCTGGAGTCACCGCCACGAAGAAGCATTTGCAGAATTCCTCAAGTACAAGACCAGTGTACCGGTATGCGGAGCTATCCTATTGAATGACACTTGGGACAAGGTTAGTATCGTTGTTGTATACGTTTCAATCTAGACTGAGCCGCTATCATTTATCCATCCGTGATCATCACGATTGCAACACGTTTCAGTGTGTACTTGTCAAAGGTTGGAAGTCTAATGCTCCTTGGAGCTTTCCTCGAGGGAAGATCAACCAGAATGAGCCTCTTCACGAATGTGCTGCTCGAGAAGTGTTGGAAGAGACCGGGTTCGATTGCAAGGGCAGACTGCTCGAAGACCAGTATATCACCATACACTCCAAGGATTCCCATACCGTCACTCTTTTCGTTGTTCCCAATGTCCCCGAGGATTTTGCATTCAACACACGTACGAGGAAGGAGATTAGCGTAAGTTGGTTTCCTCTTCGTTTAGCGATATCATCTCATCATCTTGTTGCTTCATCAGAAAATCGACTGGTTTCCACTCTCTCAGTTGCCCGGTTGGGGCCTTGATGTCGATGATGCAAACTGGGGCACACAGCGTAATGGCGGAGCTTCCACGTCAACGCCAGCTCGACCCATAAAGACATGGAACATCAGCGCCTTCCTTGCTCAACTCAAGCGTCGTCTTCGGGAGTTCCAGCTCGCATTTGCTCAGCCAAATCAAACACCCTCGGATTCTTCATCCATTACCACTCTCTCTACGAAGGCCAATCACACTCCACGTCGAGCAAACGCTAAATCTGCTCGACACCAACAGACTCCGAGTTATTCCGAACATCATCCGAAGAGCAAGACCCAAACGCACATCTCCGTCACTTCGCGTGGTCATGATGGTCGCAATACGCCTGACGTCAAAGTCCAAGTTGATATGACCACCAATAGCGGGAGTGGGAATGAGACGGACGAACTATCGGCTGGTGCCGGAAGGTCGACCAATAACGAGTCGAGCTCACAGTCATCTGTTGATCCTGTCACTCCTTCGTCATCGGCTGTTGACGCTCTGTTCTCCCGATCCAACTTGTTGTTACCTGCACAGCCTGCTGTCACGACGCAGCCGGCCGTGGTGAAAAAGTCGGGACCAAAGACGCCCTCCAAGGGTAAAGGACGAGCTCCACAGTCTCAAGGTACTGGAGAAGTAGAAGGACCAAAGGTTAATGAGGATGAAGACAAGTCTCACATGAACAACTTGATGCAGTCGTTGTTCAAGTCGTCCTTAACCGTTAGTCCGAACACCTCTTCAGAAACGGAAGTTCCTCCGTCTAGCGGTTTGCCGACCCCAGCGGAATCACCCGTCCTTCCCAAGTCATCCTCGTCGCCGGCGCCCACTACAAAATCAAACAAGTCCGAGCAGCGTCCTAGTCGTCGTTCGCGTACCACAACGACCACGACAGTCACGGTTACCTCTGTCACTGATGGGAACCAAAGCACGCCTGAACCTGCTCCAGTCAAGAGCATGTTTGATTTCGTTTCTCCGTTCGACGCCTTTGAACCTCCCCCTGCTCCTGCTCTCCCTACGCCATCAACTACGGATGAGTCAGCTCCCTCAAACAGCGAAGACGAGTCGAATGTGGCTTCGCGCCAGAACGAATTGTCTTCAGAGGACGAGGATCAACTTCTCTCGGCTCCGTCTCCATTCGATAGGCTCTTTGGGCGCTCAACATCTCCTGCAAATGGTGTTCATGTTCCCAATACATTGAACGCCCCAGCCCCTGGCGTCATGCGGAGTCTCAGTCGTAATGCATCGTTTTCAGAAGAGCCGAGCGTAGATTCTTCACTCTCTTCCACTCCTGCACGCAAGGAGTCGGAGTCTTCCAGTGTAGCCCCGTCATCCTCCCAGTCTTCGGCGCCTGCAATGATCCGACAACCTTCGCTTAACTTGGATAGGCACCTTGCTCTTCTTCAATCTGTTGCTGATGAGGTAGATCGTTCCTCTCAGCAGTCGCAAAACAGTAGTCGGGAACAGAGCAGGCCCGTGTCGGTACTCAGCACTCCCAAGTTGGGTATCCCCCTGGACCTCAACAACGCAAATCAAGAACCGGGCATGCCAATGAATCAAGGAGTAGTTACCCCAATGGCATCGTCCACTCAGCCTGCAGTCGTCCAATCACAGATATTGCCCCACCTCAACGGCAACCTTCGCTCTGCTCCCGGATTCGTTCATAATGGATCTGGATCCCCATTTGTTTCGCAATCTGTACCACTACAAACACAGCAGCATACTTTATTGCATCAGCATACACCACAATTGCATCATATTCCACCTAATATTCATGCACCACCAACCCTTCCTCCCACTATGGTATCACCAATTGTTCCCCCTCCGCATATCCTTGCTCAGTCTAATGGACTCGCTGTATCTCCCTCCCAAGGAAGGTTAACTTATGGGGTTCCCAACGCTGGTCCAGGATTTGCTCCCAGTCCAGCAATGGCTCCTCATCCTCGCTCTATTTCTGGTTCATTCACACCTAACGTACCTGGATTGGCAGCCCTCCGAGGACCTCCTATCTCCAATTCACCCATCCCACACACACCTGGATTCGGAATGAATGCAAGACCCGATTTGGCGGCTTATCCCTATGGTACATCTTCCCCTCGTCCAATATCATCCATGTCATCCATTTCGGCATCATCAGCTTCGTCAGCAAATCAACTTCGCAGCCCGTTCGTGCCTCAAACTCAAGCTCCGAACCCAAATTCCTTCACGGTTCAACAAAAGTCGCCTACGGATCGGAATCAGTTGTTGAATATGTTCAACAAGACAAACAAGCCGATGACACCTGTGGGTGCAACTTCGAATATGGCTAGTCCGTCTTCGCCGTTGGCTGTTCTTTTGGGTAAAGGCAGTCCTGCCCCTAATACCAAGCGGGTCCCGTCTACTACTGGAAAGCCTGCTATACCTGTTGATGATGGCTTTGGACTGGGTGGGCCTAGCATGATGGTACCCGCAAATGTTCAATTCCGGAACATGATGAGGAAGCCTAGTACCAGTGGTGCCGTTCCTATAAACGGTAAATAAATCGCGACTACTTTTGGACTATATTTTGACATCTGTAGTAATCGAGAATCTTATGTCTTAAGGTTTGTTGTGATTCCCATCCATCTTTGCTTTCTAATTCCTTATGTCCTCTCCCTTGTTTCCTTTGCAACCCGAAATCAGTACCTTCATCATAGCTATTGTTGCTCAAGGCATTTGCAGCTCTTTATCGAACATTCTTCTCTTTAGTGGTGTTTACCAGTTCTCACACTCTTTTTTTGATATATCTCTATTGCGCTGTCTTCTTTTTCAATCTTGATTTCACGCTGCTTCGATGGATCATCTTTGATTCATCATGTGCACATACCGCTGTAGATACAATTTTCTCTCTCATACCGATGTTTTGTCTTCCTTTTCCCGTCTTCTCTTCAGAAATCCCCAACGCTCGCTCTGTGTTTCTTTTCTTTTCTCCTCTCATTATTCCATCGTTTGTTTCATTGATCCTTTCTCATAACCTTGAATGGTTGCGATTACGATATTGATTCTGTAGCTCAATATACAAAGGTGCATTTTTTTCATAATGTGTTTTTGGGCGGGTGTGATATAGAACGAGGATTCTGTTTGAACATGACCCTGATCGCTTGACTAGTGACGACACACGTCGGAAGTGTTTTCTTCCGCCATCACATTGAAAATCTCTTCATTTGAACCCATAGCTGTGGACTTACCTGGAACCCAGATTTGGTGTGATTCAAGTGCCCTCAAACGCTAGCCCTTGTTACCAGATGATATCTGCGTTGGTGTGGGGACACGAATGGAAGTCATGAAGTTCGAAGTATTAGTTGTGGCTTGTTGCCTGAAGATCCCCCAGAACGGAATATAACTCGGAAGGCGCGCAGTGTGTTTGAAGTAGGTGAATGATTCCAGAAAATAAGTTACTGGTACGTGAATGCAGAGAGGCTTTTCTCCGGCGGCCGACTTTGGAGTGACGTCGGTGATGGGCGTTCCGCGATGATCGGTTTCTTTTTCTCTGGAGGTCGACATGAACTTCCTCTTATGGACGTTTTCCCCAACGGTTGTATGGATTTCATGTGAAAGGTATGCGTGCATTTAGAGCGATCTTTTGGAGGAACATCGTCTCCTCAAGACCTCTCATCGACAGCCGTATTTGCCATGACTTCCCTCATCCAACAATCGTTGGCTATACCTCATGCTGTCGCCGATATCGCTCGTGATCGCGCTATCTCTGCACTCGATACAAGTGCTAATGTAGTTGAAAGTAGGCGGTCTTTCGTTTTTCGGTTCTTGCTATGACTAATTCGCTCCTTACAGAAATTCATAACATCTACTCGTGAGTGTCTTTCCCCCCGAATAATGTCGTAGAGAGATCTCACCTCGCATCTCATGTAGAGGAGTTCCTACACGTACTGAGAAGGAGATTGAACTCGGATTGAACGAGTATCAATCTGGTATAGCCAAAGAACTTGCTGGACTTCGTGATCAGGTTTGTCGAATTCATATTCTTTGATATTGCAACCACCATTTCTGATAAAACCTTCGACTTAGCTCAAACGTGGTTTTCCGATTACTCTTTCTCTAGAGAAAGCAGCTGCTCTTGTTGATGCCCTTATCGCTGATAAGACTGGAAAGGGTTTGGATGACCGGTAAGCAGCCTCTCTTCTCTTACCGTTTATTTCTAAAAGCTGAATCCATTCTATTTCTAGACTCATGCTTGTGGGTGTATCCCGTATGATTCCAAACGTTGTGATGACCACTTTGCTGTTCTAGCTTGAGTTTGGGCTTGTTCTTCTTTCTCGGCTTCCCCCGACACCGTTCCAGCAAAAGCTCACGAACAAGGTTATCGCCATGCTTTACAACGATCTGGCTCATCCTCCGAGTACTCTCATTGGAACCAAGTATCGCTACCGAAGTGCGGACGGAGCTGGCAACAACATTTTCAAGCCAGATATAGGCAAGGTGAAGCTCAAGTCTCCATATGTGAAAAGGCAATGTTACTAAGTCAGGTTGTAGGCAAATACCCCATACGCTAGGAGTGTCCAAGATCTGCACCCTCTTCCGGCTAATCAGCTACCATCTCCGGAGCTCTTGTTCGACGTGCTCCTAAAGAGAGAAGGACCTGTTGAGCATCCTGGAGGACTTTCTAGCCATTTCTTCGCATTTGCTAACCTAGTTATGTAAGTACCATTCAGCTGGAAATGACTTAGCCAGAACTAACACTCTCCTCCAGCCACAGTGTAGGTTCGACAATCAGGCCTGTTGTAACGCTAACTTATCTGTTATGCAGCTTTTCCACACGGACCACCAGTCCACCGAGGGTATTAATAAGACGTCATCTTATCTCGACCTGAGGTGAGGAGGGCGATTCGGGAATTTTCTAGACGCTTGCTTACATACTTTGATCTAGTCCAATTTATGGAAACAGCCAAGAGGAACAAGATTCCGTTCGACTTCACGATGGCACTGGTTGCATTTATCCCGATACCTTTGCCGACTCCCGACTACTCCGTATGCCACCCTCAACTCCGGCTCTTCTCGTTCTTTTCAGCCGAAACCACAATTATATCTGTCGCAAGCTTCTTGCTATCAACGAACGTGGAACTTTCGTTGACCCTCCCCCTCAAGATGACGACAAGAAAAAGGCTCAGGATGAAGACTTGTTCCAAACCGCGCGATTGATCAATTGCGGCTTCTTCATGAC